>CM026178.1:2837591-2921265 GCA_014825975.1 Bombus haemorrhoidalis
AAAAGCAATGCGTGCCGCAAATGTTCTTTTTCAGGCACAAAATTCGACATGATCAATGAACGATAAAACAAAGACGCTAATTTTTGGCGGACTCAACTTGCGTGTGTTTATAGATTAATGCCAGACGAACAAAATAACGTATGTGTCCAATTAATATACTGCGCAATTTTCGATGGCGACATCTCTTAGTTAAACCGGATACAACTTATGCATACACCTGGTAAAAGCATCGCATTATCTTATTTTGTCTTTCATACCACAAGCCTTACAAGATTAAAGTTAAAATATTTTGCAAACTAATAATTTTTTGACTCAGTACTTTTTTGTAGAGAATTAAAAATGCATCGATCGCATAGTTCCATTTACGAAAACCTAAGGCCACCTTGAAGGCCCAGAGGCACGTCTACCTAGATAAGATTTGTAACTGTCATAAAATCATCCTCGAAACAGAATAAATTTTATTTGAAACATTTCTTCGGACAACGTACCTCCAGTTTAGGGGATGTTACGTGGATTCATTAAAATGAGACACTTCGTAGAAATCTAAATTATTATTCTCGTTATTATTATTATTGTTGTTCAGTATTTGTTATTCTTCCTTTGATAAAATATTGCGTTTAGATTTATACTGTCGAAGCTTCCATATATAATTGCTCACTTAACTTATATAAAGTTAAAACTTTCCATTCTGTTTGCTTAACTTTACCCGAAATGTGGCCGTAACTACTGTATAACGCTTCTTAATTATGTAATCTACTTGATGACGAGACTCGACCAACGTGAAATTATCGAAGAGTGAAGGACAACTGCAACAATTATAAAAGTGGGAGCGCCTGTTGTTAACCACAAAGGAAACACTATTAGTTCATCATCCAAATTGCTAACAAAAACATATACGTACCAGTATCTTTAAGAATTATTTTGAAACAAATTTAGCACAATATAGCATTACGCATTAGTAAAGGTATCTTTTTACAATTTGTTTATTTGAGCCTATGATGAAAATTTAAACAATGAACTTTATGCATTTATTTAGTTATACACAAGATAAAAATCTTATTAATATCGGTTAAGGTTTCTATGAGTTACACAAGCTACTGGTGAAGATAATATATTTTTACATCTTCTGGCATAATTCTAAATGTAAAACTCTAAAGATTCTTACATTTTTCGATGCCTTTACGTATATACATATGCTGAAAGTTGTGTTCAAATCGATTGATGCGGAAACAAGCGATAGGCATCGAAAAATGTAAGAATCTAATTTTATGCCGGAAATTATGAGAATATACTATTTTGATCATTGACATATTATGTTAATTATATATATAAATATATGTATAAATATATATATAGGTGTGTATATATATACAAATATAATTGACATAAATGTTTAAAACGTGCTTTTACGTTGTCAGTGTAGATCTAGATAAAAAGGTTGTAAAAGGCGACCTTTATCTTTTCCTCCCTGATTCCGATCAATTGCAATTTTTTTCACAAATTTTTTTCACGTCATCGCGTCATACATCTAAACTAATGCTTTTAACTTCCAAAAAAGAAAGAAACTCAGGTCGTTTAGTCCATTTTTTAAAAAGTCATTCTATTTTAAAGGGTATTTGACCAGTTACGTCAGTATAGCATATATAGTATATATTTATTTTATATTATCTTACATTCAATTGACTTATGTTAATATCGAATTTATTTTATATTTTATTTTTGCCTCGTATTATTATCTTGAATAAATATAAACGGGATCACGAATCAAATAAAGTAATTCAAGTAAAAGGTATGGGAAACAGAAGTTTGAAATACGCCACGTACAAAAGAATTGAATTTCGTCCAGATTGATTTTTTTGCCCATATTGAAAATTAGGTCAGCAAGACTATGGTACTGCACGCGTCCTTTTTACGTTCATCAGTATATCGGATGTCGTAGCGAACATTGCTTCTGTTTCTCTTTACTCTTATCAAATAAAACTTAAAAAAAGGATTGTAGAAAATTTAAAAAATTAAAAACCAAAAAATTTTTTAAACTTCATATAGCATGTAAGATAGTCATTTTTACAAAACAAACGGCATGGCAGATATATTTTTTAGAACATATATATTTTGTTCAATTAATTGTTTACAGTCACACCAAGCCATATAATTGCAGATTAAGGTATGGGGTGGATTTTATAATTTTTGAGAAAAGTTGGTTGGTTGTAAAAATTTTGATAGATGTAATCTTAAAAGTACGATTAATTTCTTCCCATCTTAAGCTTTACATTATCTTACATAAATATTATTTCTATAAAAACTTGCCACTCTTTCACTATGCTATAACATTATACTTACTCTCTTTCCATATTTCATTATGTTATTAATAAATTACTGATTTATCTGCAACGTAAAATAATTTTACGAAATATTACTATTTATAAGAAAAAAGGCACCCTTCACTTTATCTTAAAAGCTTTCTTCCAAAATCTTCAAAGTTTAAACTCATTATATTCGTCCTAAATTCACATAAGCCGTACTATTAAACAACAACAATAAATTGAACAAACGAGTAAAGCATAAAATAGAGGAACAATGGTCGGTGGTATATATCGATTACATAAGCTATTATGTGACAAGCGACAAAAGACGTCGAGCCGATTAGTGACGTAACCGAAATACTGAAATGATCGTAGGAATTCCTCGTGAGGATTCGGCTTCTGAGCACCTAGAACGCAAAGAACGAAAGATGCTAGATAGGGCTGCGGAAATGCGGGCTTGGCCCCTTTGGGCCATGACGCCGCTCCCATGTAACTGGCGTTAATACATCTCCGTCGAATTTATTCGACACACTCGCCATTGCACACCAATCGTTAGTGGTCGCCCAATATATCTAGAACTTTGTAACATGTAGATTTTGGATATAGACAAAGGAGAAAAATGTTCCTTGAGATATTACGTATATAACAGCCTATTTAAGGTAAAAAGTTCTAATTTTTAGAAATATTAAATTGTTTCATAGATTCAATGATTTTTTAATTATTTGTTTTCATTAAAATATTTTTCACTAATTGTTATTATACCAAAATACGTACCAAACATAATTTTGGTCTACCGAAACGGTGCAGAGATATTTGGTTGTAGTTTCGAAGAGCGCTAATAGCCGATCGAGATGAAATTTGAGAGGAACGATGAAGAAACAGGAACCTCAAATATAAAATTCTAACTCCGGCTATTTATTATTTTCCGAGATATTGATAAACAGCTTTCGATATTATACACTGAATCCTGCCTATACAGATATTACTGACAATAGCGATATCGGCCTCAGTATCTACAGCGTGTTCCATTTACAATCCAATCACCTCTTTTTAAAGCTACATTACGTTTTAATTTCGGTGGCCGCAAAATGTTGCGTTGTGTATATAACTATTTATATATAACTTATATAATTAAATATAATTATATGTATATATTTGATATATATTATTATTAATAATTAGCCGGCGATTAGCCTTAGTTTCCATTTTTCAAGCTGGCTTCGATTAGTAAGAATATTAATCCTAATTCTGGCCAGCATTTGTCTGCTTAGTCAGTTTTAAGAAATAATTAGATAGAATACAAAACATCGTTTGGACGACCAAAGTTACAATGACCTGGTTTACACCGAGCCACTGTATCATCGCCTATTCGACAGTAAACAATGTCAACTACAGCAGTTGGATAATGCCTGTATAGGCAGAAATAAATGTATAATATTGGAGTTTCTTTTTGTTAATATCTCGGAAACTAGTAAATATCTGAAACTAAAATTTTGCACTTCCGATCCACCCCCCTTCCCTTTTCCGCCACTTCTCCAAGTTTCGTGCCGATCGACTAGCGAGACCTTTCGTAACTTTATCCAAAAGTATTTATTTAAAAATTTGAATAAAAATTTAAGTAACAAAATGTGTACAGATTAGTTAATACTAGATAGAAGAGTAATCTCCAAATAGAAAGAATAACTGAAAACAGGAAAAGATACCTTAACTATTGATTTTGTACGCTTTTTCGGTTCAAACTTTTGCAAACAAAAGTTTCAAAAAAGCCGATATCAATAAGGGACCTCAACTAATGTCGTTGAATCATAAATAAATTGCGCATGTTTATACATATAAAATATACAAGGAGCATAGAAAATTTATGCATGTTAACTATGCATCAAACATGTACGTATACGCACGATAAATACAGATGTGTAAACGGAAAGTATTTATGAATAACGTGTTCAACACAAATTTATCATATACAACATTATTCGACCCGTTACATCTGTATTTGTTCTGTTTAGCAATTTTATTTTAATTAGCAATTTATTTATAGCGAAGCTTCAAAATTGACATTAGGGTAAATCATAAGTAACTTTTCCATATTTGTAGCACCAGAATACGGAACAGGATATAACGGATGCATTTTTGTAATTGGTCCAATACTGCTGATGTAAATATATGATTTGGCTTTATCATCTAATATGTTCGAGAATTTTAACCAGGATTTTTTTTTTAAACTGCGTCTATTTTTACGTGAACTTGTTCACCGCAACTACTTACATAAACGTATTCCACTTATGATAATATATTATATACATTGTCATCTATGATCACAGAATGTGCTCATATGTGCATTAATATGCTCATATAATGTTAGACACTTTTAAAACTTACAGCAGTTATTTGTAATTTGCTGTGTTGTTAAAAAAAAAATTGTAACCTACAAATTCAAAAAAGTAACTATAATAACTATAATTCGTAATTTGTTTTATGACGAAGAATCTATGATATACTTTAAAATAATCTCTTCGTGGAGATAACTAAACTAATTTTAATTAGAATTGAATTAAAAGTATATGATAAAATGTTTCGCATATCTTCGTAAAATAATAATACAACCTACAAACTATTATAGCTATTAGAACATATGTTGTGGTTGAACTGGCATAATTTCCGAGATATTCGTGAAAAACTGCCTGTACGATTAGAATGTATTCTACTTACCGTTGTGAGTGTGTTGCAGAATGTCCATTTATAATTCACTTAAAATGTAATATCATATGTTTTGTTAGTTTAATGGTTTGTTGCAGTTAGCTTTTTTAATCGGCGACGCTTGCATAAAATGGCAATAATTCTATTTCGTGAAGTAATATCAATTATTTATTCATCCATTATTTTTATAATCAATTTGTTATTATTTCACGCAAGCGTTGCTGGCCTCTGTGAAGCGGTCGGCTTAAAAAATTAAACATTAAATACATTGATGATATTCGACGATATCGCATATGCATATTGTGTGCGCAGTCTTTAAGCTTGCTGTTTATAAACGGAAGACAAGCGACTCGAATCAGTGCTAACGCATACGCTGCCACAGACGCTCAATTACAGGCCGAATCCAATGTCGAATGCCGGCAGTTTTTCGCGAATATCTCGAAAACTAGGAGAGTTCAGCCTTTGTACGTATAGAAATAAGTTGTTCAAAATGTGAAGTTTTACAACATATGCAAAGATCATCAAAATCAGAGCCTAGTCAGTCTTTCTGTAGTTTCACCATTTTCTAATAAGAATTATATCAAAATATACCAAATGGATCATGGATACTAAAAACCGTAACAAACGGATTGTGGATAATAAAAGCTATATGAAAGAATTCTGAACAATGAAAGCTATACCGAATAGAGATAATATAGATAACGGAATTGCTGCGGAATTTTTGGCTAAAGTAAGTCAATCAAAGCATAAAATAAAGACTTCCTGAAATAGAATAGAATAAAATAGCTCGTACATGTATATTAACATGTCCATCGTCAACAGTTTAATGAAAAATATATAGTGTCTAAGAAAATAATGTTACAAATAAAAAGGAAAGTTTTGAAATTTCTTTAAAGAATACTTCTTTAACAGAAGAAAATTCTGTTTTTTCCTAAAAAGTTATTTTACTATTATGGTATTTAAATTTTGCATTTTTCATGTTACAATTACGTTAAAAGGACGTCTTTATAACATGTGTATTGGAATAACGAAACGAATTGCTAAAGTGAATTTGCATATTTACGCATATGCTCTATTTATACTTCTATTAATGTAATGTGTTATAATTATTAACTTCTGAAATAAAAAAAACATGATCAACACAACAGTGATAGAATTGTAACTGTGTTTTGCAGTTGAAAATGACAATTTTCATATACTTATAAGGCATATATGTATAGAAAACTATGAAACGTGAAGCACCACCGAAAGCTCGTCCTCGGTTCTAGGAAGAAAAAGCGAAGATGCTTGAGGGTGCTGTAAATTAAGCCCTCTCGATGGAGACTAATGAATCGAGTCGATTAAACTCGTTATCGCGTCTCACTATCAGTAATTTGTACGTAGTTTAAAGACTCTTAACCCGTGGTTAGGATCTTTTCAAAAACTACAATAGTTTAGCACGGTTTACGTTACCGAACCGCGTTCTAACAAACACCTCTCAACGAAAAAGTTTATAAAGTACGTTAACAAGGAATAGATAGAATTCACTATTTGAAACATAACAACGTTTAACCACTCTCTTAACACTGTCAATTAGTATTATTAGATTATAGATAATCCATAATGTAATACTGTTATTCAGATTAATATGCGGACACAGCTCTATTCCTGTGTCATTTAAATATTGCATTGATCATTCTACGAAAATATTAATCATTGTATAATTATCGTATTGTAGCTTGAAAATGTATGAACAGTTCTTCTCTACCAACAACGTTCCATTGTACAAGGTGTTCGAAGATGGTTTATCGCGACTATCGTTCTACATCTCTGGACCGGTGAATATCTGTAAAAAAAGTGCCGCAAAATTGATCTTCATTTTGAAATTCATAGTCAAATCTTTTTATCACATTGTATTCAATACATTGCGAGGTTAACAATTCTCAAAGTAATAAGGCACAGCTCAACCGTTTTCCTGCAAAGGAATGTTAAAATTCCATTAGTTTAAGGACTCACTTTACTTACAACGCGTTATTTTCCACTCAGACACGAAGCAAATAATAATTATTACTATAATATTCGATAGCAATAAGAATAATAATAAATAGTGTGTTATTGATAAAGCGGGATAAAATTCTTCTTTGACTTGTGAAATATACCGCAATTCGGTGAAGAAACACTACGCTTCCAAAAGGTTCCAAATTAACCTGATGTTGGGCGATTAGATTATCGATTTAACCCTACAACTACCACACCAGTCAAATTGACTGGTTTTACAATTTTATTTTAAAATTCCTACTTCGTATTATATCTTTCTTCCGCAATAATGTAATGACTCTCGCAATGATAACTAAAAGAATGATATAATGAATTTTATTTTGTTTTTTATGTATTCAAACTGAAAATAATTTTGCATCAAGTCTACTTGTACCAATAGCAGTCAAAATGACTGATACTTGTCAAAGTGTAAAAGGGTCGTGCAATCTGTTCATCGAACCTCAATTTTCTCGTTTCGTAAAACTTGCCACACGTTTTGAAAATTTTCCGGATCGATCGCTAAATCGCTAGATGCTAACGCTAAAAATACCATACCAATTAAAATGACTGACTCTACAATTTTATAAATTTGTCAAACCTCGTTTAGAGATCATGGTCCCAAATGGGTTAATAATACCAAAAATGTACTACATAACATTGAATTGCTTCTGTAAGAAAGTAATAAATCAATAAATATAAAAATATTCTATTATTAGGTATTTTTAAAAGACCAGTTATTTTGACTGGCTTTGGTAGTTGTAGTGTTAAAGATCAAGCAATACATCGTATTACTGGACATTCGGAGACAGACCGACCTCACTTTCATTGATAAGAAGCGAAAGAAGTGATCGCTCTTACTAGGCTTACTCACTAGTGGGTTTATACAGTATAGCACGACGAATAGGAATCATCTTCTCAACAGTGCTACGTACCATTCGCGAAGGAGATCTCCGATCTTATTAAATTCAACGCTTTTCTGTGCATTTTCAAACTCTGTGTTTAAACGATCATGCCGTTCGACGAACTTCCGTTGGATGTTAAATAAACTGTAGGGCGAATCATTTCGAACGTGTGCTGTTTTTCGCAAGCAGTAACACCCTGAGTCGACAAAATGCCAGAATTTGGGTTTACAGAAATCCCCGTGCGATAATTGAAAGATTTAACCAAGGACACTTCATCGTCCATTATCGTTTAAGCAGGAATCATCGGGAACCGATAATATTATCGGCTCCGTTTATTTACCTTTAGACGATTAACAAGTGCAACATATTTGTCATTTCTACGTCCTTGTCCACTAATAAGGGAGCCCCGATGACTCATTTTACGATATGTCACGGTACAACATTTACTTCAAAGATTCTTCGATATCTTTCCTCGTTTACAATTTATAACCACTTACATAGAACGACCAGTTCGAATAAAAGGATTGATTTCTTGAGAAGTATATTTAAATGAATATTTGCGCGAAGTTTCATCAAGATCAGTGTGTATCGGTCAGGGGATTCTCTAGTAAGTAAACTACTTCCAGTTATACCACGACACGGACGTCACTACATGTACTTTATGCAGGATAGTACTTCATACAATGCTAATTAAACGGTTTGCTAATGCTTGAATCAAATGTTTGAATTATGGTTAATCGGATGTAAATCTGCTTCTCATTTGTGGAATCCCCATTCACTATAGTTGACACTAGCTATTCGAGAAAGTAAGAGAGAGAGAGAAAGAAGAAAGATATAGAATGTATAACGATGGTTCTATGACATCTACATGCGACGATAGATGCAATCTTTCGTGCGAAATACAAGTACATTACAAATAATGTGCGTTCGAAAACTAATGGAACTTTAACATTTTTTCTTAAGACCTTCTTAGACCTTTTATCCTCATGACGAGTAGAATAACGATGCAATGAAATAAACTTGATCTTAAAGTTCAGATCAATTTAGTGGCAACTTCTTTTATACATCTTCACCGACCGAGAAGTATAGAATGACACTATGGTGACAAATCCTTTTCGAACTTCCGGTATACTAGATCTTTAACAAATTTTATATTTTATTTGTTGTACGTTTGATTTACTATTCAATACATTACAGAAGATTCCTCAAATTATAAAAAGTAAACTCTACTCGTAATTTTTCCGATATATCTTTTCAGATAGCACAATCTATTCCTTATTCTATAGATTACAATATTATATCGTACACATAAAATGAATAAAAGAACTTATAATATAACTATGTGATAGATAAGATAAACCCCTTTCTAAGAATAATCAATTGAAACCATACCGTTCGTTACAGCGACATGAAATAGAGTATCGAAGTTTTCATCAAAACAGACATCTTCCTTCATCCATCTGTCGTTCAGCAAAGTGTCACATCCTACAATTTCTTTAATTACATCAGTTCCCTCAAGTATCATGCAACGTTCCATGTCCTTCGACGTTTTCTTTAAACTTATGTCGTCTTGCTCGTCCTCGATATTCATATTTCTGTTTATAAACTCTTGTTCATCTAGCATTTCTCTGTCGTCATGTTCGTTCTTGAAACGAACAGTTTTACTTTCATTGGTATTGAAGAGGATACCACGGACAGCCTCGACATTTTTGTTCTTCAAAATAGGCGCTCGATCGAACAGATGGATCATACTTCTCTCGATGTTTGATCGCGTATCGTCTATCGCGTCAGAGTAGAATTTTTTAAATTTAGATTTTTTTATTCGAAGTGTTCCAGCGTTGTTACGGGGCACAGAATTTTTCATTCGCCTGTAGCCCCAGCTACGTAAAACTGCAGTGGGTTCGGAAAATTCGCTGGTCGGAATGGCAACGGTATTCATCCTCCTGAAATCCAACGTGTTTAGTTTGTTTTCGAAGTTCTGCCTGGTTTCGTCGGTCCTGAAGCAAGCTGGCGGCTCGATGAGAAACTTCAGCGCTTCCAGTTGTTCATAGTATTCACGTTCAAACTCCTCCCGGTTGAGTTCGCTATTTCCCTTTCCATCTTTTTCCTTCCCGTTAGTTAATCCGGCTTCGACATTTGTCGTAAGAATCCCCGATTCTGAATCGATCTTTCTGGCCACAGGTCTCGCGAAAGTCACGCCTTTGCCTCGTTTCGACCTATAGCTAACGTCAAATCTGTTTCCCTCGCCACTTTTCTTCGTCATCTGCCGTTTTCTAGATTTTCCATGTCTCTCTAACCATATTCCCGGCCTGGATCTCCTGTTTCGTTTCCACGAAGCTCGTAACGAACGAATCATTGCTACTAATCGTGATCCGGGACTGGCGCATGTGACTTTTCTCTTGGATCTCGAACGTAGCACACGTTTCGACAGCTGTTTGTCGTTCACCAAAGGGTCGGTTGTCTTGAATGACGGCGAGGAACTTGTTTCCTCCACGCCGGTCAGGCATTGCGAACAATTGAAAAATTTCATCTTCGAGACGGGATTGTCAATTCGTCACTATCGCGTCAATTCGTTAATCTTTTTATTAATGTATCATATGTATATTATATTTTATAATAGGTTTAAAGTCACATCAATTGCATGCACAATTTATCTATGCTTATTAGTAGTTATCTATGATATCTTATGGTATCTACGGTAATTATGGTAAGATTGAAAGTACTAGGGAGATATTGAATTCTGTTATCTAACGTCTTTGTTTTTTAAGCATTTGTTTACTTGTATTCACTTTCATTCAGAGTATCATTAGAAGAGACTCTCTATATTTAAGGCTCTCTATATTCAAAACCCGTTTAACCGCTGTATAATGTAAGTTTCACAAATATTGCGTTATCAAGATTGTTGTTTTATCATATCGTATATTATACAGAACAGAAGTTCCATTTCTTCCAGTGTTTTAATACACTTAGGAAAGACATATAACGCTATACAAATATTGTTCTTTTTTTAGATATACAGTGGCTCACGAAAATATTTGAACACTTAGCATAACAAGCTTTCATCTGTATGCTTTCATCTGTTGTTCGCGATTTCGCCCACGTAGAACTAGGAAAACTGATATTTATCTCTATTTATTTTTTGATATTATTGTAGTATTGTTAAAGTAACTACTTCAAGAAAAACTCTACATCTTTATTTATGTATATCCGTGACCTGGAGACTGCTATTACGCAGAAATATTCTAAATAAGGAGCAGTGCATGTTATTGTACCCTTGAGTATACATTATGTTTTGGACTGCAAGATCTAGCAACAAAGGAACTAATAAACAGATTTCTATTTATGTTTCCTGTAGCCTCTAGCCAAAGCTATAAGGTTAACTTTTTTGGTAATGTCCTTTTGCTATAAATATATGAACGTGCTCCCTATCATTCGCTAAGAGACTAAGGATCTGAATCAGCATAAACTTATACATTATACTTATACTTATACCTTTAATTATTTCAATATACTTTTCTATTACAAATTCGTCCACTCGTTCTTCAATCTGTCAACCTCAACCTCAACATGTATAATGTAAGGAGTCGATTCCGATCCGAACGAAACGAAACATCCTAGGGAGTGATCTTCGTCTTAATTTGGAATAATATCTTAGAGTCATCTTTAGTACAACGTAAAGCAACTTTGTAGCGTCGCAACCATAGAGTTATAATGACAGAATACGCTGTTTATGACCCAGAACGTTTTCTGTTCTTATCTAATCAGGCATGCACACTAATACATATGTATTTACTATACGAACGTGCATGAATTATTAGACAAGAATACAAGAGGTCTATGCAGCGTTCTCTTTCTATCCAGCTCTATTCTTTTCTATCTATTTATTATCTATTGTCACAATATTACTCCATCCCCTCTTTCAATGAGCCGTTTTCCCGAACGTGCGCGATTCAAAATTTACTGTCACTTGTCACAGAAATCGACATAACCAGGCAGTGGAAACCAAGCTTCGTTAATCCGGCTTGTGTCACGTTTATGCTCACTGCTGCGTTCTCTGATGAGTAACTCATATCCATCTAGAGGAAATGTAATTTCCAATGGTGAAAGAATTATACAAATCGATAGAATAATTTCTGAAATGGCCTCGAACAAACAGAAGAAGAGCTTCCCTCTTTATAATAATGTAGATTAACATTGTCATATAGCACAACTGTCATGATTACTTGCGTTTTCTAGAATACGTAAAAAATAATTGAATCAGTTGAAATCACAATTGCGTATGCGTGTGCGTAACTTAATTACTATCTTAATTACTACGCATGAAAATAATATTCACCAATCAATCTAAGTAAATATGATATTCTGATAGATTAATCAAACAACCTCTAAACGCAAATATTAATTTTCCATCAGTTTAGCAAACATCAACTTTGCCTGGCTAAACTCCTAATTTCGGTTTTTGTAAGTCGACAATTATGCTTCTTATAGATTTGGCAGCAATTTTGTTTGTTGGTATTACCTAATTCGTTAGTATGTGTCGATTTTAACTAATATAAACATGTGTTTAATTGTCTCATAATCTCAATTTCTATACTCGCCGATTTGTAAGATTTTGTTACGCAGTAACGACTGGTAGTTTTTTTAATGAATTTTTTTGTTTTATCATAAACCTAATTAATTTGATAAACATAAAACTACTAAAAATAAATCAATTTTTTTATTATATTAAATTATACTGAATAATAAGTAAGATTTCATTCTTGCGTCTTTAGAATATTTCAACAAATTAGTGTTTTGCAAACATTCTAACAAAAAAATAAGACGCAAAAAGATTTTGAAAAAGTACAGCAAATATGGGAAATACAAACTGAGTATTCGAAGCAACCAGGTACATTCTCCAGATATATTCTCTTTGTGTATATTGTTGAGTTTTATTCGAACACAGTAATAATTTGTAAATTCAACAATTCTATAATGTAGTAATAATTTTAGTTTATCCAAGATGTCATAACGGAAATACCTCAAACTGAAAAAGAAAACCGAGGGAAAAGAAAGAAACGAATTTATCGAAATGCCAAAAGATTTTGTGGGACTCGAATTAATATCTGAATTTGATCCCTCTTTAAATGAACATATCTCCTTAAATGACAAAATTCAAATGTTTCGTATCCAACGAAATGAATATACAGAGAGATAATAGAAATAATAGAAAAAAGAAAGAAGTAAACAGTTAAATAGCGAAGATAGTAAATGTTATTCGATAGTAACTAGCTCAATCCCGGACATAATACATACACATCAGATGGCGATAGTTTTTGGTATAATTGTCGGATTTACGAAAGCTTTTTAATATTTTGTAAAATTGAAAACTATTTTGCACAAATGCTATTTTCAAACCTCAAAAAGTTTCTAGGCGTTTACAATTTACCGTTAGAAAATATTCGTTGACAAAGTTTTGACAACCCAACAAACATGCGTGGAAAAGGTCAGGGACTAGAAACACTTATAAAAACTAAAAATATGCGAATTTCTACCGTGTGCTGCTCATTTTCTCAATTGAATAGGCGTATAGAAGCAGTAGATTAATTATTTAAACGTAGTTCAGAAACTATCTGTATTTTTTTTTTTAGTTCATCCCGTAGCAGATGCAGCGAATTGGCGAGCTGCTGTTTTACGAGGCCAAAGTGATAAACGTTATCGTTTTTATCTCTTTCGATAAAATATATTTAACAAATGTTATAGTAATCCATAATGAGATTAAGGATAAGCGATATAATAAAAAGTAATATAATATATATATATATATTTATTATAATTATATTTAATAATTTATTAATCTGATCCTAATTCTAAATTGTCCAAGCAATCAAATATAGTTATTCAGATCCTTTTCACCGATCTATATATTGTAAAGATCTTTGTTTTTGAAAGGCTCATCTCCGAAAATAATAATATTTAATTCAAAAAAACTGTTGAAAATGACAACGTGAGTTCGTGCTCGCCATCCATATGCAGATGCGCTAGTGCATGCAAGTGCACGTACAAAAAACACAAACTAGAAGATTGTTCTAGATACAAACGATAGACTTAATTCTTTTATTTTCATCCCTAGTCTATGTAAGAAAGTGCAATAAAGGTTTTTTGGCTCAGAACGGTGTGATAGATTTATCCGAATAATAAAATAACTATTGTGATTCTACCTCAGAATATAGAAATAACAGCAAAAACATATTTAATTCATAAAACAGTTCCGGATAAAATAGTCTTGTGCAAAGAAGAACTCAAATGTTATTCTATAAAATTATTCGAGACAATTATTGTAAATTTTACTACAAACTAACTATGCACCTACTATAAATATACTACATACAGAGTATGGAATCATGTGCAAATATATATAATTCAAACTAAACACGCTGATACGCAGTCGAAACACGTGTTTTTGATGAACACGAATAGCAAAAACTAACTAAAATTGCGTAAAACTGATCGAAGATGAAAAACTCAGCAATGTACGATATTTCGACGCTTGTTTATACGTATATTTGTCCTCTTTTCAATAGAATAGAAATACAAAGCGTATAAGCAAAATCACATATTATTTGTTTGCAGACTAAATCGAGTATTCGATTACAAGCAAACAGCCAATACCTAACGATGCAATACAGGTATTCCGAACGCGTCCAAACGTCAAAATACTGCGCACTACTATTAATTTGCGTACACATAAATTTAAAAGTTCGATTAGAAGCGGTTTCATTTAGCATTTATATGATTTTATAATAATAATTGTCTAAATTTCACGTAAAAAAAATCTCATAATTAATACTTGCTAACATCTTTAAAACCCTGCTGAAAGTTTAAACTGTTATAAACATTGGATCGTCAATGTGTAAATGAAAACATGCTTACGACACGATTAAATAATTAAAATACGCTACTTCATGTTCTATAATTAGTAATTAAAACTTAGTAAAAGTAAAAATTAGTAAAAAATAGTTTCACTTCAAATTTCAAAATTTTTATTTTAAAGCATTATCTTCGATTACAGAATTATCTAAAATAAACAGTATTTTAAACTTTACATAGTTGCCACTTCATAGGAAAACAAAATTTTGTTTAATTTTAAATTTGAGATATTAAACTTTTGGTCACGGAAAGTCGGACTTCAGCTCACTGCACGCGGTTGATATATATTAAACATAAATAAATTTTAATTCACGTCGGGAAATTTGAATAAAGTGAGATGATCACATTATGATGCTATGAAATCATGAAAATTTGGATATGGCGATATTTTGAAAACTTTAAAATTTATTTTTGAGAAATCGGAAGAAAAAATTGATTTTAACCCAATAGGAAAATATTTATTTAAAAAATTTGTAAAGTTAGAATATGCTATATCAACTTCGATATGGAAGATATTTTAGAACGTCTTTAATAAAGCTAACAAAAAATTACAGATTTCTGACTTAATTTCATTAATTTTGCTTCCAAAGGATCTTAGATCAAATGTTAATGAAAAATTCCTTAAATACGAAAAAGAAGCACGGAGTATACGCGACGAAATAAATGTCAATTATAATGATGTTAACAAACGTGTAACAATCAAAAAATATTCTTGTTGAAGTGGTCATGACTTCTAAGGAAACTCTACATCTGGTTTTTTTAGTTTTCTCAAGCACAGCGTATCCATCAGCGAAGCCATCGACAGCGTATAGACAATAGACTGGGACAAAGGCAGACCATAGACAGTAGACAGGCGATAATGGCTTCGGGGCTTTCAGTCATAGTGTAACACTGCTAGCTAACGTGTGCGTCAGGACCAGCTCAAATTCTATTCCTACTTCTCTACTAAAATATGTTTTCTACTTTGCAATTTATCCAATTGCGTTCCTCTGTTCACACATCTAACAACCACAACAATTCTGATAATGAAAAAAGATCCGAATAATCTAAGAGCAAAAACGAATTTCACATAGGAGTAGTTAATCAATTTTCGAACATTTCATTTTAGGAATTAAATAAAAGAAGTGAAATGTGTCAGGAATATGCAAACAGATTTTAATTTCTTTTTGATTTGGGAAATAACAGTATTAATGAAAAGTCATCCTACAATGCAGATCTTGCTGACAAGTTAAAATCCAAATGTAGTCAATTTAATAAATATCTTAAGATCACAAAAGCTGAAACTAACTAAAAGGAAAATAATTCGCTCATATGTACTACAATGTAAAATTAATTTCTGAAAAAAAATTATTCTCAAATTTGACTATTATATTGTAATACTACTTGGAAATCAGAGAGAGCCATCTCCAAATTATCAATAATAGAAAATAAATCTAGAATAGCTACGTGCAAAAAGCGATTGAACTTTTCAATTATTCTGTCAACTGAAAATAACAGAACTAGATCGGTACCATATGATGAAACAATAAAGCAATTTGCACATACAATTAGAAATTTTAAAGTAATACGTATTTACGCTCTTAGAATTCATGATCACATATTTTTTTATTATGTTCGTTATATTATATGAATGTGCAATATGTAAAACTTTGCAATAAAGATATCGTCGAATTTTAATTGTTATTTTCTTGGGTTTAGATGCTACAGGATGATTATTAGCGTCAGAGCTAAAACTTAAATTCACCAATATTAATGTATCAATAAAACCGTGGCAGATGGATATCATTACAGTGCTAATGAAATTCCGAAATATTTTGTATAATATACATAATATATTCAGGTATATTCTATAAGTATTCGAGATATTTTCGTGAGTCACTATATTGTTACTATACTTAAATTATAATTAAGAATATGGACCTTTCCTTAATCAGAAAATTAGAAAGAAACTTCTTTATATTTAAAATCACACTCATATTTTTTTGACGGTTACGGAAAAGCTATTGACACGTGTTTCACAGAGTGATCGTTGAAGTTAGAATTGTTTTGGCATTGTGTTCGAAGAGGCATATCCGTTTTCAATCACCGATAAATTCAATAGCTGCGATCTGAATTACGTAATTCAATGCGCGATGCGTTTAATTGTAAAGCGAAGCGCGAGAGTTATGGGAGTAGATTGCAATGCGAGAATTCGATCAAGATAATCATATCGATCAAATCAATTTCTTGTTTTACCTTAATTATCGAATGTATCACATGCAACATTCATACAGAATAAAACATTGTTCTAATTTTCTTCTTTTCGCTGCAGAAAATATTGACACTATTCCAAAAGTCATACTATTCTTGCAAATGCGCTATCGCTCGGAAATATTCGGGCATTCGATTATTTTTTATGAAATGTAATTTAATCACAAAATGAGTTTTATAGATCTTAGATTTTATAATTGTTACAGCTATTCATCGTACAATATTCTGCTGTTTTAAAATTAATTTTTAACGCCGTGTTCTTAGAAATTATATGTATACTTATACCATATATACATTTTTATAAATATACATAATAATAATCTTATAATTGTAATATAGCTAACCTTATTTTATTTAATACATCTTTATATTAGCCATAAACATTTTATTCATGACAATTATTGATTCCCGATTTTCAAATTAAACTAAAAAATTATTAATTATCTTATTTCTATATCTTTCCTTTTTAAGCTGGTCCATTTGTAAAATATGAATGACCGCGCTGGGCTATGAACTTTATACTAAGATTAGAAAGTTTTTTTGAAATAAATAAAAAAGATCATCGACGTTGATTCAAGCGATGATATTTAAAATCGACATGTACATTGACGAATTGTATATTTCATTGCAAAATGCTATTCGTAAATTTCTGACTTTAATTCAATGGTTTTATACGAATCTGATAGTAATCTAATAGTTGTTTTCTAGTAACAGACCGTCCGAAATGCCCGAATATATAGGAACTATAATATTTTTACAAAGAATTTAATTTCTTTATGATGTTAATTACACGAACTTTAAAGTGTCTGTAAGCAAAGCTTTTCATGAACATTTTAAAGAATTAGATTTTTAAATCTCCATCCATACAGAATCAACAATTTTTGACAATTTGTCGAAAAGCTACTTAATCATAAATTTGAATTTTTATTCACTTTGTCGTGATGCACATATAACAGAAAAAGTAATAAAAATGGGCGGTCGCCCATTTATCCCGATTTAAGCGGGATGTTTTTTTAATCGCTCCGTTACAACGTACGAATAGCAGAAAGAATAATTGAATAAATTCTCAGTATACTCACGAGTCATTAACATACAAATGCATTCAGAAAGTAAAGAATAACCCAAATCTAATCTAATACTCACGAGTCAAGTTATACACGCACGCGCAATTCGACTGTCGCCCTTAATAATGTCGATAGAATTTTATTTTTTTCAAGATCGCTGGGATCCGAGCACCGCTTTTTATTATCTCTCCTGTTATACGTGCATCACGAGAAAGTGATTAAGTAACCGCCGAATTTCAACTACGAGTCACCCTTCTATGTCTACCTTTCGAAATCGCTCAGTTTCGTTCGAAGTTCGTCGAGTACACACGTGACGATCGGTCAAAAGCCAGAGTCACAGTTTCCCACAGTATAGAGCATCGCGAACACGTGTGCCCTTACAACCACTTGTTCACTAATCCTGTACACCATCGTATTAAAAAACCGAAGCATACGCGACACGGTCCAGTCTCTAACTTTCCCACCTTCACGATATCACTTGATGGCCGAACTTTCGTTTCAGATCCAGAAAGTAGCGATTCGAACGATTCCTCAATCGGTTTTCGGACGTTTCATCAGAACTGAGAAAGCACGCTGGTCAAAGCGCATTCGAACACTGGCAGAGAGGTGGATTGTACAGCGATTCGAAAAGAAGGAAGAGGGTCTCACCTTCTAGGGCGTCTTCTAAGTGAAGGAGGGTGCGGCATCGTCGTGGAAACACAAACAAAACTTATAAATGTAATGGCAGGTGCATCTTGCATGGTTGATCGTCCGTGTGACCGGTTAACAGGTGTGGGTTAGGTTTGGCAGTGTTTGAGAACGTGCATGGACGCAGGCTATAAGTGAACCGTGGTACACGTTGCTCATCTGCCCATCGTCGCGTGACGACAACGCCGATTCACAGGAAAGGGTCCCGCAATCGTGAATCGAACCGAAAATATATACTGCCGCTCATAAGAATCGGGATAATTTGACCGATTTGTAGCAACAGTAATTTTACCAAAATATGCAAATTAGTGACAAATTAATGGACAATTAATGTATCATAATTACAGTCGTTGATCAGCGAATTCAAGGATCACTCAAGATTTTCAAAATTATTCACTCTTTTAATAAAATCGATAGGTATGAATTCTATATGCTACAATAGCAAAGCTTATTAATTATTAACATATCGTATAACGTACATATTAATAATCTATATTTCGCCTTTTTGAAGATATTTCATATTGTTTAATCGTAAAGTGAGATTAACAATATGAACAACAAAATTAATCAACAGGAATTTATTTATCTGTTTTTCTCCTTCGATTTTCAACTATAATAATTGCGTATATTTAAAACTTGTATTGTAAGCGACTTAATATATTCCATTTTTTATGATATGAAGTTTTCCAATAAGCAAATAAATCTAGCGAGTAAGTGCCAAAGTTCTGATGATTCTATAGACTCGCTAATGCTATACTTTCTGTCCATAACATTTTGTCGACACGTTAATTTAAGAAGACCCATTGTTTCGAATTCGAAATCGGAATCGTTCAGGACATCTTTTTCTACGAGTTCCTATATCAACGAGTTATCAGTGAAATTGGTCTTAATCGTCGATGATCTTCACCAGGATATTTAAATTATTCATGTGAAAGGCGCCGCTTAGGTATTGAAAATCGTACGATTAGGACGTTTACTTGATTTGTGGTTACGGTAAATGTAATTTCTTATGTAAAGTTTATTATTAAAGGTGCATTAACTTTTATTCGTAACAGTAATTTTCTTTTCCTATCAATTATAACAATATAATTCTTTTGTATGACTTGATACAATTCTTTTTTAATTGTCGACATTAATAATGCTTAAATATATATTATAATGGTGCATTTTATGGCCGAAGAAAATAATTATTAATGAATTTCTGTCTAATTAATAAAATTATTTTTTCCTATGCTCAGAGCACATCTAGTGGAGCAAATTTACATGAAGGCATGCATTGTTTCAGTATAATTCCTGAGTAAACGAATTTTTCTGAAACCTTCTCGAACACATTATAAATGCAATAAAATTCAAAGTTTGCTCTTCGAAACAATCCGCTTAATTCCTTAATTTTGCAAACAATTAGGAAGAGCTTTTACATATTGCAAAATTAATCAAAAACATAAAAATGTTTGCGAGAATAGTAAATCTAAAGGTTTTTGAGGTCAAGGATTTCGAGATTTAAAATGGCAGATTCAACTCCAAAATTTGTTAATCTCTCTGATTATTTAGAATATGAGTTTAATGATTGTAGATAATAATGAGCTTAAAATATGCAAAAAATTCATCTATTACAAAATTTAAATGTACGTATATATACAATGTTTTAAAATGTTAAATTATGACGGAATCTTCGGCCAAATCTTTTCCAAAATTTTTTCAGAAAATCTTTCCCAAAATCATCAATTTCTTCGAGGCCCGTGACATCGTCAACAGCGATCCGTCCATCCACGGTTTACGATACCAGCAATCTACTATTGAAAGTATCAACGATATAACGGCTCATGAGCATAGAAAAAGTTTCAAGTTGAAACGGAAAATTCAAATCTGGGAGGGATCCATATTATTGTGCCTTTGAATACTAACGTTGTTTTGGGTTACAATTCTAGAAGCAAAGAAACTTTGAATAGGTCGTTATTGCTGTTTCTTGTAACCTTCAGTCAAAGTTACATAAGAAGATCAACTTTTTTGTGGTAATGTCCGTTGATATAAATGTACGAACGTGCACCTTATGACGTTAGTATTACCCTTTTTTCGATCGGTATAGTAGCATTGAGCGACGATTAAAACCGGCATACACTATCTCTGTACTTGTACTTATACTTATTTTAATATATCTGACTATAATAAGTTCATCAACTCGTTACATTACTAAATACACCTACACAACTCAACGAAATATTTGAACAAGATATGCATCTAACTCAAAAAACGATTTTCTTAAAAACAGATTCGTTGTCCTGTGTGTAGCAAACCATTTTTAACCATGTACTTATATGCCAAATATTTTTTATAAACGTGTAGCTGTGGTACTTACAAGTTCCAATATACTAAACATAATAAACAGCAAAATTAAAAAAAATTTTTATATACTTATATTCTTTCTACAGCTACCTTATCGAAAGCAGACCCTAACGGTTGTCCCGAGTAGATGCCAAAGCATGTTTCGCATGACACTCGCGAATGTGTATGGTTTTTCTGTGGATATTTGCGGACGGGACAATCGCAATGCGTATGTGAACTTTGCATAAATATTGTTACTACATGCTTTTATTTATTAATTATTTATAGAGGCGAAAGATTAGAGGAAATATTAGCCCCTCTTGGAAACTCCATGCGGTTTTCGATATTCCGCTATGGGTTGTAATGAATAAGTAGGTTTAATATTTAATCTACGATTTTTCTTGCAAAACGTCGCGTAGGGCAGTTTTCGTCTGCGAATGCCATAATCCTTTTCTCTACTACTTTTACGAGATACATTGCTGTCCATGTATCGTTTGATTTGAGAATCGCTGTGTACTACGCTGCTTGAACTGACCTACTTTCATTCATGTAAGAAGGTTTGCTCGCACACAGGAATATTTCGGCCGATTTTTAATTGTTGATAAGTAAAAAACGAAGCCGAAAACACAATTCCTTTTTTTTATTCTTGATTTTCGTTTCAAGAATTTTGGTTTCAAGAATCACCCCTTAAAGTTTCTTACAGTTGCAGTCGAACCCTGTTTACTCCAGTGGTCGATAATGCGCGATAAAGTTCTGTGCATAACACCATATGCGAGATAGCAAAAAATGTCTATTATAACTCAATTAAAAATAAGTATCGTCAATGTATTGGGCTTGGGTTCAGGTTAGTCTTTCCCATTCTGTTGCCGCGCCATAAGGCGGTCGACGTTACTTGCTTGGGATAATGACACGTTAATCATAAAAATAGTTGACGAATGAATAATCGATATTATTTTACGAGAAAAATAAGTATTGATATTTTACGCAAGTGTTTGAGTCTCACGGCAGCAGATTAGGACCCAAGCCCAAACGTAATACATTGACGATATTCATTCTAATTATTGAGTTATAAGTTATAATTTATAATAGACATTTCTCACAGCCTCGCATATATATGGCAGGGCCTTTAAGCTCACCCAATTGTCACTTAGCCATAAATCAGCGTGTAGCGGAACATGGGCAAGAGGACAATTCGAACCACGTTGTTGTTTTGCCTCGGAGTACCAACATCGTTAGGATAGACATAATGTAATAATAATAAACCAACTCCGGGCAAAACAATGTCGCAGCTACGTGTAACCGTGAAACAAAGGCGAATGGAAACTTATCAGTATTCCCCTTGATCAGTATAAATAAACGAACACGATCGTAAGGCGACCAGTTTTTCAGTCTCAGACTCGGGCAATTTTATTAGCGATTAACACACAGTCTTTAGCGAATCAATTAGTACCGAGCGTCTTAGCGAGCATTCTTTTAACGACCCGTATCGAGCAATCTACGATCGACTCTGTATTTATAATTATTTTAAAATACATTTGATGGTTTCAACATCGAGCAATCTCGTCATTTAAACTATCACACGACCAAACATCCTCTACAAGCGATAGAAAAACTAAGGTGGTCTAACGAACACTTCGCAAGCTATCGGGACGAAAACGTAGAGAGTGTTCCAGTGTCAGAAAACAGTAAACGGCACGTCGTAGATAAATTCAAACAACTTAAATCAAAATTTAAAAAGTTCTACTGGCTCATTGACAGACGTTCCAACTTAAACGTGCAGAGTAAAATAATGCAATATAAGGCCATGTTAAAGCCTGTTTGGATCTATGGGGTCCAACAATAGGGAACAGCAAGTAATTCCAACACATAGAAATTCTTCAACGATTCCAATCGAAAACTCTAAGATCCTTAATAAATGCACCTTGGTATGTTACCAATGAAACAATACATAACGACCTTAAGATACCCACAGTTAAAGAAGAAATATACAAATTAGGTAACAGATATAACATAAGAGTTAACAACCACCAAAACCCATTAGTTACTCAATTACTTAACACGACGGATCAGATCCGCAGACTAAAAAAACATTATCCTCTAGATTTAAACATTAGATTCAGCTAAAATCATAAAAATATACGATAATCACTTCTTAAATATGGCATAGTACCACGCCAAAATAATTTACTTATAATTCTCAATGAGAAAGAAAACAGTGACATTATGGCCATCTCTGACCTGGGTCCCGGCGACACCCCCTCCATAGGACCCAAACCTATATAAATCTTCCTAAAATCAGCCCTCAGTCGCAGTCTCAGTGTCTGTTACAACTCTGAACCGTCACTCTGTTGGATTCATACAATAAATTTTACGATAATTTTTAATATCCAAAGTTCAATTCTTTACCCTATTTATGAAACATTCGAATTGCGATGCGAGGAAACGACCAGTGATTATCTTAATTTCACCACTTCCCGTGTCTCCGACGTAACACAATCCTCATTTATAAACAGAAGATAAGCAGTCGGCATGTGGTCGCATTCGTTGCTACAAACCTACAACTGTAAACAGGAATACGAATGAATGGTAGCGGCAGTTTTGTGCGAGTACCTTGGAAACTAAGACCGGTCGTCAGTTATATGTACGCGACAGGTTGTTCAAAGTTGTTCAAAATGTTGAGCTTTATAAGACATTCGAAAATTATCGAAATCGAAAAGGAAGTAGCTTTTCAACAGGTTGATCAATATCTGTCTCATGGGATTTATGGGAAAAAAAGGAATGCTGACTTTCGAAGCCCTGTATCTTGAAACAAAGAATTTTTAACTTGTTTCATCTCATACGTGGTAAAAGATACTATTTCAAGAGTACAATCCCACAGTATTAAATGAATTTTGAACAACCCAAGTTGCGCTACATAATATGTTTAAAAAGGTAATCATACGAGCAAATATTGACTAAAGGTTTAGCCTTTAGTGTCCATTTGGATTTTTTATATTTAGATTCGTTGATCAAAAGGTATTGTAATTCTTGCATGGCGAGTACGCTCTGGCACTTATACAATATACACTGAAGTAAATTCGAAAATTCATGCGTTAATTGAGAAATTTAATCTGGATAGCTTCCATAGATAAGAAGTATCCTTATTTAAAATTTCGTTTGGCGAAGTCAGTTTCTGAAAACAAAACCGAAACTAACAAACCAATTTCAAAAAAACCGTAATTTAGTACTAGACTTGTTTCATAAAAAATTTAGCTCACATTTATATAGAATCTACTATTGACCATCTATTGACTATAAAGAAGCTGAAGGGATCGTTGGATGCGTATTATGTTAAACCCACAGTGTTCAGTTTCTCAATATTTTATTTTTACACTGAAGTGTCAATATTTTGTACTCGTCAAAGGCTCTACGCTATTTAAGTTGCTTTTAAAACTTTCTGCATTTTGGGAGTACTTTTAATTAGCTACCACTAAGGAAAGAACTAGCTAATCAATACTTGCTCTCGACCGCGCACCAAATTGTACTGCCCGCGCCCTGTACCTTTAACACGATTTTGTTTGTTTGTTTTTGTCTTCAGATGCGATTTGGTAAGAGTAGCGTTACCGCGGAGAAGTTGACAACGTAACGGAATTTCTTTCGAGCTCGAAAGTTGTGACAGCAGATCGTGGTCGGCTGGGCTTGTATTATGGACGCTTTGCGAAAACCTAGGGTTTTGCTAGCGATACGAGCAATTTAATATTGCGATTTTAAAGAAACGGTACATTAAGGGAAGCTATAGGAAGCTAATTGGCTTGTTCAAAAATAACTTCGGTATTTTCGTATCATAAACCATGCTAGCCGAAAATATTTGCAAATACTTCTTTTGTTTTGTTTATGCAACTAGTCGCTGTAAAGTTATTTCAAGCAATAAGTTTAAAGAATTTATCGATTGTTGTAAAACAAAAAATAAAGAAAAAGTGTAGTCTGTGTCACTGACATATCTTGATACTACTCCACAAAGTTTTCATCAATTTGAGAATAAAGTACATATATATATATATATATACACGCATGATAAACGTACAAAGAAATATATATTTGAATCGTTTTTTATAATCTTTATATATAATCGTTGTAATAATGAATATACATCATACTCAACGATTTATAACCATAGATCGTGAAACAAAACATCGCGTGTCGCAATGTTTAATTAAGCGACAGATATATTCTACTATCTAAACGTGTACTCGAAATCTATGCAATCAGCTCAAAATCATATTTCTGTTAACCCTATCAACATTAATTATACATTCGTTCAATCATGTATGATAATTGTACGAGAACAACAAACTGCAACAAATTTAAAAATTATTTTACACACATGTTTTTCCATGTAAATATACTCAAAACATTTCCAGCATGATGATTTTATAGCTAAAGTGGGTTAGATAAATAGTAATTTATTTTCAAAAATTCCATTAATTAATTTTATGGTCTTTTGCAGAACAAAAATCAATTCGATAGTTGCCAGCTAATTATACAATAATATAGCTTAAAGTTCCAATGCAAACAAATGGTATACGCATAAACTTTCCTTAAATCGTAAAATATCGAATGAGTGAAAAGAAGTCTGCTTTCCTTTAAACTGGCACTGTGGCAGTTACGTCACTGCCACCACGTTCTCGTCAGAAACTAGAAAACTCTCTTTTCGCCAAACTTTCTATTCCCTGTACATTCTTAAACCTGTTCGTCCTCGGATTCCTTTCTCAGGATTTGCTCGCAGTTGGCTATCCTCGATCTTCGCACATTTGACGATCAGACCAATTACGAACCTTTTCAATATCCAATTTCTCTTTCGTGTTCTTTCTCTACTGTTTCTCTATCCTTCTTTATACATCCTCTTTTCCCTTCTTTATTATATCGTTTATTTTCTGTTTAATCACTATACAAGGATTTCTACATTTCTTAAATATACTTTTGCTGTTTTAATGTTTTGAGCCAGCTTATTTACTAGTTGTATGCTATCTCGTCTTTCTGCTTTCTTCAGTTCAGCGACCTGGAGCGGTAGTATGATAGCTGTCCAAAGGATGTTTTATCTTAATTCTTCTTACCAGCGAGAGTTCCTGAAAACAATCTGAGACAGTAGGATTTGGATAGTTTTCAAGTCTTGTACAATAGCAACTTGCTCTACTCACTTAATCTCAAGGGCCTTTTTCATATTATCTTTTCTTACGCACCACTGAACGTTTAGTATTTTTCTCACTGCTCTGAACTCAGGTGGGATAGCTGCCGCAGTCCACGATACAATTTCGTAAGTCCATAGTGTCTTAATCATGGCTTTGTACAATAATGCACGAGATTTAAGGTTAAATTGTGATGTTCCTTTGAGGAGCTACCAGAATTTAACCAATGTATCATTTGCTTTTTGTCTGATTCTATGTATATGCTGTTTCAATGTGAGGTTGATGGTGATTTCCAACATTTGTTATTATTTCTTAGCCTGTGATCTGTTCTAGAATAGGTAAGTATGATGTCATCAACGAAGGTAAGAATATTATTCTATATTTCTTTACATGGATTTGATGTGTATATTAAAATTGATGTTGAAACGAGCGAGTCGTAGTACTGCCTTGAGATACGTTGGATTTGTATTCGCCGATTTCAGAAACTTCGTTTAGAATTTTAACGAAGAAATCATGCAGTTGATTAAAATTGATGAGATATCCGCTGTCAATTTTTTTTTTTAGATTTTCGATGAGTTTATCACGTGGTATTTTATTGAAAGCTTTCTCCATATCTAAGAATATTCAGTTGTAGCATTTTTGTCTTGAAAGACCTTTAACACTTTCATCGCTAATTTTCGAACTTGCTCTATCATTCCGTGATGATTTTTGAAACCCAATTGGAAGTGGGGTACGACTTCCTGATATTTTGGCAGCATTTTTGCGTACACTATTCTTTCGAGGAATTTAGGCATGGTTGGATGGAGTATGATTAATTTGTAATTTATTGGTAGATAGGCAAAAGGTTCTCCTGGTTTGAGAATTAGCATTATTCGAACACATCTTCAGGGTATAGGGAAGTATCCCTCCGTAGTATTGAGCTGAACAGTATTGTTATAAAGATTTATATGTATTTGTTATAAAGATCAGATGATTGCTTTAGCTGGTAGATGCTACAACAAGGTCCTTGAAATTAAATTGCAATCTGATGGTTTTTTAACATTTATTGATTTAATAATTCTTTTTATTTCTTCTACCGCATTTTGTAGTTTAGTCGCCTGAGTCTTCATACGATAGATGTAATTACATTACAATTTCCGTCATTAGTATATATCGCTTGCAAATGATTTTTATTACTTATAAATTTTTGTAGCGTCACTTATTCGTTTCTCATTTACAACCGAACCAATTGGGATCACTCGATTTGGATTTTTAATTTATCCAATGGTTTCCCATAGTGTTCGTTAGTTCATTCTTTGAAGGAATTGGGATCTTTTATTGTGGAAAATTTGAAGTTATTTTCTCATCGTTGTGTGTAAAGTAATTTACTCTGATTTCGTTATGTCCGACTACGATTTTCGTCCATTTGGCACTATGGCCTATTTTCTTTCTCTCATTTTTTGTAGTATTTCTTGTACTATGTTCTTATATACCAATCTTTTAGTAGATGGGATACCTGACATGCTGCTGTTTGTAGGACCGTGAATTCTTCCAATGCCAGATCTATTTCTACGGGACATTTCAGCTTACAGTTACAGTTCCAAGTGTCATTGACTGTTTCTTAGATGATATCCTAGTCAGTTAATTTGGTGGTTAACACTGTAGATTATGTGAACGATGATTTGGAATCAAATTCCATGCTGAGTGGTGGATGGTCTGATGATAGATCGTCAACAGACAGATAATGAGATTATAACTAATTTGAAGTTTGCTATTGCAAAATCTAGTACAATAGAGATTGTTGTTTCTCTCTAGAAGGTTGCTTCACCTTGGGACATTACGTCTAGGTTTTAGACTTAAATATATTCCTTATACCGCGGCCTTTGGGATTTTAATTTTGATTGTCAGCCTGAATGCTTCGCGTTTAAATTTCCAGCAATTATACATCTGTTACATTAGCCGGCAAAAAGAAACACGATGCCTTTCTCTATCACTTGATAGACTAGTGAGATGTAGCATGATCTGATAGTGGTTTGGATTTTGTTCGTTTCGATTTAAACAGATGCTGTTTGGATTTCATCGATATTCATTCCTTCTAGTGGAATACGTATTAATCTCTTCATTTTTCTTGATTATGATAGCCGTTACGATAATCGTTTGTAACGTATATCTGGTATCTTAGTATTTTAAAATATGATCTGTCTGCCTCTGCGTCTTTTGTAACAAGTAAATGTCGATATCATGGAGATTAAATTCTCTGTTGTCGATGTATTTTTGGAATTGGTATTTGTTATGTCTGCAAATGTTCCTCTATTATTTCTTCATCCTGTTTATATCGCGTTTGTTGGTGTTTGTCTATTTATTCGCGAAAAATCAAGTTATCTTAACTTTTGTCGTATTGTTTTTGTAACTAGATTTTCTCTTATCTGGCGACTTTTATATTTGATTATAGTGTGTTCAATTATAATTGACGCATACCGATTTATTTAATCTGTTCGTACTTGAACAATTTTTGGATGGATATGCACGAAAACATTTTCTACATCTGTATTCAGGTTATAATAACTGTGCGTGCGCGCATACGTGTGTGTATGTGTGCCCGCATGTTGACATCTGGAGCATTGCGTAAGATATTGGTTGTCTAGATAGTTGCACTTGCATTATTGCGCGTACAACTTTAGTAATAAGAGAGACTGAACTGGAGCAAGTACTATTGTAAATATGGGAAGCAGTTTAGTTGTTCGTTTGCTGATTACGTTGCTTATATATAAGATTTCATATCCCTGTTGCTCTAACTTTTGCACTCTGTAGATCCTTGATAATTGTTACGTCCGTTGACTCTTTACATTCGAAGCGGCCACCAGTTGTACACACAGGAATTAAGCGGACCGCAATAATGCTAAGGGACTGTCATAAAACGAGGCTTTTTGATTTACCATGAAGGGCGTCAATTGGCATAAAACATCTTCGAGTCAAGAGGTTCCTTGTGATTATTGCTTCATCAAGTAAAACTTGGGGAAAGCGACCAGTGATGGGGCGATTACCACCGAGCAAGAATTTTCCTTTCCGACAGCATCGTCACCGAACTTCACTGGTTCATCGTCTTTAGAACAGTCGACATGTCTTTACCGGGTTTCCACCCTTCAATCAGTCACCTACTTAACTTATACCTTACGCACCAGCGTAACTAGCTTCTTTACAAAGTTATTGGCAATATATAATATCTTTGAACTGTTAATCGAGTATTCTACTCATTAAACCACCTCTATTACCCTAATCAAAATAGGAGATTGATCAGTTCGTGGCGTCGATTGTCTAATTGTAACGAAAATTTACGACTCCTGTTGACGCGCTTCCTCGCAATTGCGTCTCTCCGCGAACGGTCAAAAAGACAGCCTTGTAGCTCTTTTTTGCGAGGTTGGAACGTGTAGTAGCTCTTCTTTTACATCTTTTCTTTTGAGAATACTGATTATATTGTAGTACGATATGTATCAGGATAAAATGTCTCAATTTTCGTTTGGTTTCCAATGGTTTTTGATATATACGAGTCCTCCATCACTCGTGTTAATAGATCCGTTAACGATGATATGTGATCGTCTATGAAAATAGCTGGGGGGAGTTTGTTTTTATTAGCAACTGTTTGAATATTCTTTCCTGAGGCACATTTGTAAGAAATTCTTCTGTCTTGAGATATTCTGTAATACTTCAAATCTATCTAGAATTGTAAGCTTATTATTTATTAACAATTTTATAGTTGATGTTTTTCCCAACATCTCATATGTTGATATTATTATATGTTTGGAGCGAGCGTAAATTTCTCTTGGTTGGAGATAAAGGTAGAAATCCTTTAGCTAGAATTCTCTTTCTCGATGTTTCTGTATCTGCTGTTAGATCCTGATCGTCTTCTTCATTGTTTCTAGACGTGTTGACGTCGTTGTCTTTTGTGTTATATCTTACGTCTTTCATTTGGTTGTTTAGATTTTCAATTCTTCTTTCCTGTTTCAATTATTTTAAATTTTATCCATCCATTTCTAATTAGCCCCAGCTTTGAACGCTTCCGAATTGGAAAGCTCGGCTGAGGTCATGTGAATGTTGAATCGAACTCCCTGTTTCCATAACGAATCCTCTGTTACTTCCAGTATAAACACTCGCGTTTTGTCCGCAGTATGTCCGTTGCGTACAAAACAAAATTTTTATGTATCTCTCCCGCGCAATAACGTAATAAGAAGATTTTCCGGCTCGAGACCAGTCGTTAACATGTTGAATGCCATGGGGGTCACCGATGATCGGCATTCAACTTGGTCGTGGCGCCGTGAGGATCACCGGTGACTGACGCGCCAAGATTAGTAGAAATACATAATTTGAACAAATGTGAATAGTTATAAATTTTTTATTATTAGCATCGTTGCTACAATAGTGTGACGAAATTAATACAATATAAAACATATATAAACAGTTTTATTTATACATGAAATATAGTTCTATCATGTGCTGTGGCTGTCAAACGTGGGAAAACATTTCTGTGTTTTACTTTAATAAACAATAACGCTAAGCAACGTTTCGACTTGAAAGATGTTTGATTGGAATTAAGGGTCTTGACAGAATAAGTATGACAGACGGATAGTAGATTATGGCTTATAGTAGGTATTAACAATGAAATATTGTATCAAATATAGTGGGACGCAACAACGTAGAAGAACTATTTAGCAACGCGAGGAAGCAATATGAGATAATTGATAATCGCAAAAAATAAACGAATCGAGCAAAATTGCAGCGCCATAGGGGTCACCGATGACCTCAGTGAAATAAATTCATTAATGATTGTTATACACCGTAACATATCTCTTGTAGGTAATATTTCAACATTACATGTAAAACTGGCGTGGCATTCAACGTGTTAGCCGTAACACTAATCGTTTAAGCCCCAGGGGTCATTGAAAAAAAAGAGGTCGAGAAATGGCGAACAGCGCGATAGCGCTTGTCTTAATCGATTGCGAGGAGAGGCGCAAGCGGCGCAATAGCGCTCGTCATATTTGTTATTTTATGAAATACATTATATATATACGCATGTTATTATATATACGTACTATTATTTTATAAATATTTCAAGTTTTGTTCAATAAAAATTATTGAGGAAATAACAATGAAATATTGTACCAAATACCTCGTAGCGTTCAAATGTACTGGGACTTTTCGACACAAAATCTAAACAGCGCGATCGCGCTGCTTGGGACTCAAACGGCTAGTACCATCGCGCCATGTCGCGCCGCGCATTGACTTATTCTTAAAACTTTCATTTGTTAATAAATCTAGTGCGCAACTGAATCAACCGGATCAAATTCTTACCCACGCCCAAAATACTACTCGAAAATTTTCATTATTTATGAAAATTTTGAACTTTAGATACGAGCGTAAAAAGTTTTAAATTATCTGAATATAAACATTTAAAGACAATGTGTAAAAATATAAAAGTGTAGATTCAATTTTTCAATCAGCACTATGTATAATACGTATTTTTATATTTGCAGGTTTATATATTATTCAAAAAGCCGAATATTCTCAATGTAAAAGTGAAAAGCTCACGATTGTGTATAAAAAATGGTATAACAATATGAAAAATACTTACTTGTTTCGTTCTTTTTTGAATCGGTCGTTATAATGTGGGTATTCGATGTAGTCGTAGTTTTCGTTGTCGTTGTTTCTATAACAAAGTAAATCCAAGTTAAACTTGTCATCTATAAAGAAAATACTTCGCATTTAAGATAGTATACTTAATATTTACCTATTATATCAATATACACACATTCAATTTAATCGTAAAATTTATTTTAATGTTGAGGACAACGATATATATGTTAGTTCAATATTCTAATTGTAATGATCGTTATATGAAAGATCAGAGACACTTACTGCTGAGAATTTCACTAGTAGTATTTTCTTGTAAACTACTTCTATAAATTCGTCGCTTCGGAGAGCCAATATTTTCCCTGCAAAAGAAGATATATCATTTTTATGAGATTTATATTATTCTAAACCTTTAATCTCGATTTAAATATGACAATACAGTTTTAATATATTTATATGTCGGAGATGAAAGGACATCGGGGCCTTGCTTTTGGAATTTTTTGGAAGATCCCCAATACTTTAGCTTAGGTTTTTTATCACAGCTGTACTTAAATAACGAAACTTAGAAGTACTTGTTTGCGATTTAATCCGATTACGTTATCCGCCCGAGATTTATGACAGTAGACTTGGGCTCGGAATGACACGGCTGGTCGCTAAACGTAGCCACGGTCACAGGATGGACGTTTTTACCTAACAGAGGTATGGAGTAGTTGTAGTAGCTCTTCATAAAAATATAGTTGACCCGGGGGATACAGAGAGGTATGAAGAAGAGTATGGTATACAAGTGCAGCTCCACTTGGACTGAGTTAGTTAGCTGAGTCCTACTTGTACCGTGGACAAGTAAGTTGAATTCGACTTAGACGTTGGAAGAAAGCGCATTTGCTATCCCGTCGACCGTGAATTCGTTATTGAACCTAAGATCATTGTCATTAGCATCTCGGGTATGTAATCGCCACAAACATTTGTCAAATATCATCTATATTGTATAACAAGGATGACTAGTCCAAATGAAGATTCGTTACACGCCCCTAACCCCAATGAAAACTCGACATATATATGTTACGGACAAAGTCCGCAGAATATACAAAGTCGGCTCTGCACGGACAGTGCAATGTCAGCATTACACACCGCTCGCTACTTGGCAAAGTCCAAAAAAATGGTTGAATGGTGAACATGGACCGCTGTAACGCGAACAAAATTGGCATTACTCACCACTGCGTGGGCAGTTTCAAAAACTATTTTTTTTTTTTTTTTTTTTCGAACTTTGTCAGGTTTGAACTGGCCATTGTATGTGCAGCGCTGCGCTCAGTTGTTTTATTCATTTCAATCATATTATCTCTTTTGAAGCGAAGTATTGTTATTGGATTAGATGTACAAAAATCCCCGGTCGCCGGCAGCCAACCGACAGCTCTTTCGGCGATGGAAGCTGAATGCCAACACATGGAAAACACTCGGGATAATAGTTTTCGGCCGCAACTGTGGCCTCGTGCACGATTTGTCGATATTATCGATAGTAAATTTTTATATGTATATCTAACCCAGTATTAATACATATTTCGTTTTAAATAGTTGAACGGTTTGACCGAAGAAAATAAAATAGAAGCAGCTGTTGAGCTGCCCTGTAGCCCACATGGATTTATAAATAATTATATACAATATCCACTTCAGCTTGATAAAGTTTGCAAGGAAATAATAGTTCTCGACTCTGCTCATCCAGTGGTAGGCAATGTCAATTTTGTTCGTGTTACACCGAATCATGTTCGTTATTCAACTACTTTTTCGAACTTTGCCAGAGACCAGACAAATTAGCCATCAAAATACCCAAGTCGGAAAAAATTGTAAATTTTTATTTTTTTTTTCATGTAAATTAAAATAATTAGTAATATTTTACACAATACGATTTGGAAGGTCATTAGGAATGAAACATATATATTTGAAACTGGCAAAAGGTTGAGCATCATTGTTTAAAAAAAAGGTATAAAGGTGCGAAAAACGGATTCTGTTAAAACATTGAGATAAGTGTCCTGTAGTTCGATTTGTAAAGAATCATAGCACACGAATAAAAATTTTAAAGAACGATTCGATAATAGCGAGTGGTATAACATGATTTATTCTCGAATATACGATGTATTCGACTTAGCAAGCTGATGCACGCGTTATTATGATGCGTGTATGACGCGGGTTTAATAATTATCAACTGAATAATATTTCAGCACGTTCTCTTAGCGATGCAATGTCTATTTCTATACAGTTTATAATTAATTTCGTACTAGAAAATACTGAAGAATATCGATTTTCTTTAAGATTTTGTTCTGCAATGCATACGCGAAGAAAATACATAAAATACATAAAAAAATAAACTGTTTGAATAAATAGGCCAATAATGTGAAGATTGACTTTATTGGGTTGGCAACTAAGTGATTGCGGATTTTGACATTAGCGCCCAATGACACAAACGACTGATAAGAGCTGTTGCAGAATGAAGAAACGGAACGTCGCGGTCTAAGCTAGACTAAGACTATTCGGTCGTAGTTCTTATATAATTTTTCAAAACATTCGATGTTGAAAATTATCTGAATTGCTTTTCCATCTTCATCATTTGATATATCATCTAATTTCAAATTGTTTCTTGACATACTCATAAAAAATAATAACGCATTTAAGAATGACAAAAATAACAGGTAAAAACAGTAAGATCGTCACGCATGCTCGTTACATAATATCATGAGCAAGACCACGGTCATTCATATCGACGATTTTGTTAAGCTTGTCTTTTAGGATGCATTAAAAATATGCATCAAATTACAATACCTTATCGATTTGTTATCGAATAACGGGTTTTGTTCTTTATATGAAGAAACCTTACTTTTCGAGACATGTCGATTGTGCGTGAATGTTATTAATATAATTGTAAAAATTCTTAATCAATAATGCGGATCATAATACGAATGCCACATGAAAAGTGGTATAATGTGTTACTCTCAGCTCATTATTATACATATTATACACATTCATGTATAAGAAAAGTTACAAGATTAAAAAAACTCCCATCCACTTTTTTTTCTCAAATAATTTGAAAAAAAAAAACAACTCTTTAATCCAACAATGTTGCTATCAAAAATCTACATGCCGATAATCAAATTTCAAAAAGTTTTGATGCATCTTTGTTAAGGTATAGAGACGATTTGGAAAAACAAATAGCTTAAAATTTATTTACAAATTATTCAGTTCTACATATACGTTACTCTCTGAAGGACTCGATACCCTACTCGCTTGATTGTTTGTTTGCTTCTGATGATTCTAATCACTTCTAACACTTACACACGTACAGATAAATGTATCACCTACTTAACAATCGTCTACAAATTTTTTATAGTTTTACGGAAAACGTTCAAATACACAATACACTACGCGGAGACACGTTCAAACATTCACAAGTTTAATAGTGTATCAGAAATTATTCCATTACCATTTATTGATGCATCGTCTGGTGGTTACAGTATTACTTTAATAGTATGGATTGAAGCAGATGAAAGATGTAAAATCAATAATCAGCAACACAAGTTCGTTACATTTGATCAGCCATTTTGTCTAAGAGCTTAGGAGATCATAGTTTGTTCCAAAGTAAGCGCAAATGAAAATAATTTGATTTGGTAATTATCAGGCTTGGTAAGTTTCATGGGCTAACATCATTCCTCGGCTCGAACGGATTCGTTGGGAAAGGGGCGGGGGGCTAAAGGACGCTTTTTGTTAGTTATACGCCGAAGCCTCAGCTGAATAACTTTTTGCGATCGCGCATTTTCAAGGGCTGTTAGAAGTCACATTCTCGCTCAAAATGCTCAAGCAGATGCAGATATAATTTTGTCTTCCCTAAATTTGTCTGAAACTGACTAAAATATTGTAAATGGAGAAATAGACCAAGCCAAACCGGTTATGAGATTTTTGCAAGAGAAAGATGATTTTAAATAAGTTAAGTATACGTTTATGTTCCATTTAGAGTCGCTTAAAAATAATGGATTCGCGGCTCAACTGTGAGTTCGATATTTTATAATGGTAGAGATCGGCAAAACAGTTCGTACAAGTAAAAACGGGAAATTGTTCGTTACAGATCGAATATATGCAACAAATGTAGCCATATTTTCACGCAAGCGCACATAATTTCTATACGAAATTGACCCATGTATATTTACAAGACGCGCTTGAACTTGAAAAAGTAATGGATTCTTTTGAATTTAATAAATTTAATGATTTAAATTATTTGACAATTAAACGTATTGAAAGATGTCGGTCGGTCATTTGGTCAGATACGATTATTGAACAATAAATAGACTTTGTCCATGTTTGTTGTAATGTAAGAAGTCATAGATGCGAGAAAAAATTTTGTGATTTATCGTGTTCGATTTCCAATAGCAATATGCAGACGCTGTAAGAATATCCGTGAACACTGCGGGTTCGAAAAAATTATTTGAAGGTTTTAAAATGTATAATCCATTCCTAGTAATAAATAGAATCTTTTGTGTCGGTATTTATTTTAGAAATTTAAATAATAATAATATAAGATATTATATGACGTCTATTTGTTCACTAGGTATATACATGACATTGAAACATCATTTATTAATAGTAAACGAGAGATATAAAAAGTCAAAAAAATTAAACAGTTTGAGCTTTGATATAATTTTTAAAAGAGTTGATTATAGTATTTGCTAATATGGTTGCTAAAATAATGTAAGTTCCAGCAATTTCAAAGCAAATTTAATTTCAGGTGCGCTTGCAGCCGAACCACCACTTTGCAGCTGCATGCTATCTCGATTATATACCAGAACTCTATAACTTTTATTAAAGCGCACGAACGATTAGTTCGAAAATTTAAGAACAGTTAATCCAATTCTTCCCTTAAACTTTACAAAATTTTGAGCTTTTAATGTTATTTAGAGCTACGGTGACTTCTTGCAAAAAGAATTTTTCTCGGTTCCAGATTAATATAGAGCAAGAAACTGCTTTTGTAAATTCGTAAAATTATAGCAGTTATTAATTAGTCTTTGCACCAATTCGCTACGATAAAGATTAAAAAGGTTGTTCCATTTTGTAGACGTTTTACACGGTTTAATTTAAGAAAATCGCTTCAAAGTATCGAACTATTTTGCGCAAAAAGATTACTCTGTACAATTTTCCCCCATTTAAAGTCTAATTCGATTGGATTACCAGGCAGATCAGCGGTGTGGAATGCTAACATTGCCCGGACAAAGCAGACTCTGCACGCCATGCGGATTTCATCCCTAGCACATTGATACATATGTATGTATACATACACATATAGACAGGGTGACTTATCTAAGAGTTGAAGTTGAAATATTTTTGATACTAGTAATTACATTGAAAAAGGCTTCAGATAAAAGTTGAACGATTACAAAGGAAGCATATTCTGATATTATTAGCTTTTTCTATAGGTAGGCGTATAAATATCATCTGAAGATCAACTTTGTTTCTTTAATAAAATCATATATTTTTTAATACTTTAATCGATGCAGTTCGAGATTCTTTATAAAAAATTATTAATCTACTTATGTCGAAAAGCCATTAGTTTAATAGATGGCTTAATTTTTCCTTGTAAAACCTATGAAGGACAAGGAAAACAAATACAGAAGTCCTTGCGTCTTCTCTTGACGTTTGTATGTTAAATTTAACAAATTGAAGTTAATATATTTGTTAAACTATAGCTAAATTTTAGTTTTTCGACGTAAATAGATTAATACTTTTTTTTATAAGGAATGCCGAGATGGTTCGATTAGTGCATTAAAAAATATATAGTTTCATTTAAAAAGTGAAGCCATAAAATCTTCCTCATTACTTAACCCGTAAAGAAATAGATTCCACTGTATGATACTCTTTTGTTAAAACATCCTTTTGATAATTTTAATGCCTCGCGATATTTCATCGTTTCCAGTTAAACAAAACAGTCTACACATTGCATATAGTAAAATATGAATATAAAATAATTACTTTTATTATTTTCTTCAGTATTGTTTATTTACATTGTAGTTTAGGCTTAGTTTAGTATATCGCAAGAAGGTTGTTGCGTTCTTCTCCTTAGTTTCTTGCATTATATTAGTCTTACATCGAGTTCTTAATCCCTATATGGATTAAGATATTACTAAATAATATGAATATGAAATATAAATATAAAACATAGTTAATATTTTAACCCTGCTGTGTTCTTTGAATCATTTTTGAATTAACACATTTTATTTTTTTCGTTCACACATTTCTTAGTTTCCCAGAAGGATATGAAAGAATTGTTGAAATTTTATTTCAATTTGTTGTTAAAGTTTATTTAAAAATATTATAGGTCGTTTTACTTGGAAATAATTGTTGTTACACATAACCAGTATTATATCTCATAATAAATGCCCTGATTGAAACAGTAAGAGCTACTGCATTGTCATTTCAGGATTTACAATTAATATATTTATAAAATGTAATTCGTTAACAAATATCGGGAAAATAACGTAAAACGACTTACTGATTTAAACCGAGTTTCAAGTGTTCTCCAGCGTTTCGTAAGAGTGCATGTGCTTCGCTGTTCGTTAAATCCCGGGTAGTTCTTCCATTTATGCTACTAATCAAATCACCTTCTCTCACCCCCTGTTGAGCCGCTTTGCTGCCTGGATTAACCTATAACGAAAATTGCGATTTGTACCTTAATTAGATAAATAACATTTGTGAATCGCGTTTCCTGTACTTCAATTTGTTTATTAACTTTATTTAAGCGTAATATGAAATTCAGATCCTTTTCCTTTTTCTTGTAAAAAAATTATAAAACACTGTTTGCGTTAAATAATTTATGCCATTAGATTTTGTAATAGCATTATATTGTATTTCATAACTATTCACAATATTAAATGAAGATCATTTGCGCCAAAAATAAATTCAAATTGATAATATCTCTATAAAAAAGATATCTATATATTTGTCACGTAATACTGGATGCAAACGAAATTTAAATTCAAAAGCACTATCGAAAATTTCGATTCGAAATTAGATTTTTATCAAAAGAAGATTTTAATATAGGTATTTTTAAATTTTAATCAACTCATAATTTTAGAATGTTATATGCGATAACATTTCGGAGATGGAAAGTAAAATAAAAATTGTAAAATTTTGAAAAGATGTTTCATAATAATTAATATATTGTTGAAGTCGTCGTCACCACTTCTAAGAAAACTCTACATCCGGCTTTTTAGCTTTGTCAAGCACCGAAGCCATCGACAGCGTATAAACAAAAGATAGGGTCGAGGACAAATCATACATTGTAGACAGGCAACGATGGCTTCAGGTTTTTTCAGTCATAAGGCAACATTGCCAGCGTGCGGATCTGGACCAGCTAAATAGTATTACAACTTGTATTCACATTTTTATATATTTTTAAATATATTTTTCTACCTTATACTTTACCTACTTTACTACGCATTTCCATTAAATCACATCCACCTATTAACCTCAACATACATAAAGTAACGTATACGTGAAGTTTTACAAAATAGAGATAAATTTTTTATGATGTTAGCTAATATAAATAACAACGTGAGCGTGTGTATCTATTATACAGAAATTGATGAATCCCATTCCCAACTAGTGGTCCTTCTTGGAATATCATTTAACCGTAATTAAAGGTGATATTTTTACATGTGTAGAAACGATTTTGTCAATGTGAACGCTATTGTTAAAATAAATGATAAATATACGTGTTTGCTATCAAATTAGCACCGAAATTGTATATATAATTGATCAGCATAAGTTTGGTTGGTAGTTGAAAATGCGAAATTATTTATTATGAAAGTCAGACAACTTCATGTGCTATATTCTCTCAATTGACTAGTGAAGTTCTTCCATTTTGAATGACGTAGACGTAGTTACTCATTTATTTTAGAGGTTATGGGTGCCATGCACAAATCGATAATTTTAATAAATATTTAGCATCCTATTTCTGTCGAAGATATCGTTTTTTGAAAGTGAAACTCTACTTTTATTATGAAAAATTAATTGGTTCAACTAGCGAAAATGAAATCGTTCATCAATGGATAAGTTCATGTTAACATTAGATTGTGATACAGGTTACTAACATAGGTAACAATTTCGAATTAGTTCTAAAGTTGATACTATTTTATATTTCAGAGACACAGCCTACTGATATAATTAAGTGAAAAGTCTTATTAGAATCGAAAGATACAAGGAAAATAGATGCTAACTAAAGTGAAAAGAAAAAAGAATTGTAGAAACAAATTCATCATCAGACGAGAATGATTGTTTAAATGACACTAGCTTGAGATTTATGATGCAAAATAATTATGAGAAAATTATTTCAAAAGTAAGAAAATTATTTAAGATTTTCATAATACATTAATTCAACAACAATTCCACTCGGTGTTCATAAAAACACACTCTTTCTCTGTATTTGTACAAAAATCATTGTGCGGTAAATTTAGATGTTTTAAAGCTCTATAAAATGGAACCAAAACTTTCAGCATTTGTCTATATTTTTTAATTATATAACACGCCAAATTTTAAGTATCTCATTGTCTAAGAAAATGGAGTTGTTGCCTCATCATATTCTCGTAATAAACGGTTCAAAAACGCTTTCTTTTGAAATTGAAAAACGCATTTTTTTGTTTTATATTATTTTACTGAATTACTTATGATTCACTTTGTAAAACAAAAAATGTTGTGCATCTATTATTTCCTTGTAAAACGGAAGAAACTTTTCGGACAACCTGATACATAAAAGGTTATGTAATAAGTATATTATCTCGCAGCGTAGAAGTGCAGACATCAAATATTTTCCATTAGCGAGTTAACATGTCATCCTCGGCCAACAAATTGATTCATTGTGCTAATATTTAGTATTAAATTTATAATATTTATGCTGCTCTGTTAACATGTACATAGTTATACATTTTATGGTAATGTGATTTTGTTTTAAGATTAATTTAATATTAATATTAGTTTAAGAAATGTTCAGTTTTAATGCTAAAAATCAATAATTCTAATATTATCCATTACATCAATAACATTATCTAAAAATACTCAGTACTCTGTTTAACAATATTGTGTATTTTCTATAAATACTTAGAAAACCTAAACTCAGAAGGTTTAAAAATACGATGCTTTGAACGCTGTATCTATCTGAACATAATCATTAAATGACAGCTTTAAGTAACAAAATTCTTTCATTGACCATAAATAAGTAATTTAAGTCAGAAATCAAGTAAAACTTATTATTACTAACATCAGTAATAATAAAATATATATTACTTATGATGTTAATTTACGGTATAAAGCTTCACAGCCTGAACAAACGTGTCAAATACTGACAACGATTCCCAAAAATATTTGAATGTTTAGAATCGAAAACTTTTAGAGGGAAATAGAGAGAAATATATTAAATGCTACACAAAATTTTTCGAAATTTTATTGAACATATAATAGTTACGATATATTTATTGCAAACATACGTATGTTGCATCGAAGTGACAAAAATATTTGACACGATGCGAATGTTAATCGTACAATTTAGTACTAACTCGATATTTAATAATTTAACTTAATAATACAATGCACAATTGGCTGCTCAAATAAATTTATGATCATTACAAAATATATGTTTGTAGTAAAAAGACTTGTAATATCTACAATGCTTTGCAAAATTGTATTTGAACACTTAACATAAAAAACGTATTACATATATATCGTATATGTTATATAAAACATCTTAACATTTTATTAGCACTATAATAAGATACGAACGTCATGATTATACACTCCTCCAATTGCTCGCTTATCGCGATCGGATAACGATGACGGTCGACCAATACTTTTCTTTCTGCATCATTAACATTTTTTAAGGAATTGTGCATTACTCCACGACTTCTTCTTATTACTTTCGATATTTTTGCTACTGATAACCGTTGCCGTTTTAGTTCAAGAATTTGCTTTTTTTCAGACTCGTTTAATTTTTTTCCACGTCCCATACTTACAAATTTATATAATATTGTATTGCAATCTTTACTCGATAGATCATGAATTACTGATCAATTTCTAAACATATTAAGAGGGTATGTTATCATTTCGACCTGACTATGGAACAGTTCTTCTTTGTTGCATATAAACATCTACGACATTGTGACTTATTTTCAACGAACCGCATATTCTGAGCTCATAATGTTTTCATATTATAAGTTACAGACGAAAATCCTTACACGCGTCATTGAGAGATTAAAGATAGCACACCTGGGTTATTTTTTGACGAGGAGTGTAGTAATAAAGTTTGAAATCAACATGAAAATCTGTTTAAAAGTTATAAGATATTTGCTGCAGACATTTAAAAAAAAAAGAGGTAATATACGGAATAGAACAGTGGATCTTGACATTCCTATACGAGATATCTCGTTATGAAAGGGTTCAAGATAGCTTCACAGAACCTCATTGAATATTGAAGTTCATTAATATCATAGATAATTTTTATAAGTTTTTATAGTAAATGTTCAGATTCTGGATTTATTTTTCTGAGTTATTGCAAACTTCTGTCCTATCAAAAATTCTACGTTCGTCAAAATATAGCTGTCTCTAAACCGTTCGAAAGACATGCGAAAAAAAGAAGCTCACTTCATCAAAATTTATCAAAATACTCATTAAACTCTACTTTGGCGTTTAAGATTCTCACCGTGTAGCTGCACTTTCGTTGCCCCGACGCTCGAAACTTCAGCATGTTGTAAACTTTCTTCGCTACCGGATCCTGTCAATATATCAGCGAGCAATTCGTGACACCGCCTTGTATCTTTCGTTCCTTTTTTCGAAGGTTAGCAAAGTTTCAACGGACGTTAATTGAAAAAGTAGTTGTTTTGGGTAAAAAGGTAGTCTTCTACCATCGAATCTATAATATCGTGGGACGTGATTATTTCAATCCTGAAGTAGAAATATTCCAATTTCATAGCTGTATTCAATTACAGAAATTTTTTTTTATTATTTTTGATTATTCCGATTATTTTTTTATTATTCTTATTATTTTTTTATTTCTATTATTATGTATTGAATATATCATTATATGTATTATTATAATCTTATTAACTCAAATAGAATTTGAATATTTATGCACGTGAAACATACAAATATATAAAATACACAAAAGATATATAAAACATATTACCAATGTTTTCGGTATACATACATAACTTTGACATATGAAATATTATCTACAATACAATATTTAATAATAGATATTCAACAATACTTTTGCAATTATGATATGTTATAGTTTGCGTTACGATAAATTTATAAGCACTGTCATCAAGTTTGCAGATCACTCGTAACATTTGCATAGAATACTTGCCTGTCTCTTCAAATAATAAGAAAACTTTTTGTACGTTGCCTTTTGTTACATAGTACGTATATCATCGTCTACTGTTTCTTACTATACAAGGCGGGTGTAAAATAACTTTGATTACCTTCTTAGAGACATGGGAAAACTTTGTTGACAAAAGACGTCAACATGGTATGGTAGTAATAATTTTCTTGCAAGGTGATCTCTATTCTTTTTTCATCGTTTGCCGTATCTTTTCGTTTCTAGTAGAATGGAGAATGTTTTTAGACGATTATGTTTAGACAAGGTCATTTTGCAATAAATAAAACATGTTTTTCGTTTGCATCGATGCAACTTTGCAATTATCGGATTGCTGAAGTCCGCGCACTTGTCCGGAAGTATCGGATGCAATGAGTTTTTGACTCACATCTTGTAATACTCTCTCTGCATTGGCCATTGCACATAGTTAGACGTGGATATTTGTATCACGAAGCGAAACATAACAGAAACGCAAGAGAGCTCCCCATTATAGAATCTTTCCGAATCGATGAATAGGACATAGTGATCCAATTTCGTAGCCAGCTCGTTCTTCTGATATAACACTACTGGATTTCTTTTTGTGGAGAATATTGAGAAATACTACATAGTACGTGGAGAAGCTAACACCACTAGATAACACAAATATTCATCGCAATTTCAACGTTGCATCGATACAAACAGGCATCGTTTCGAACATTTATTATGATGTAAGATTTGTTATTCTTTTATGTATTGTCGAATGTGCTTTTAGGAATCGTAGAAATCGTCTAAATATTTTCTACTCTATAAGGTATAAAAAGAAGTATGTAAAGTGGAATAAAAAAGTAAGCAAGCAAAATTTAAATTTAAAGATATGGGCGATCCTTGAAATCTCTGAAAACCTTTCACATACAAGAAAGTGTTAATGCTATATTATGGCCATCTTTGTACCGTAAGCAAAGTTTTTCTATACTTTTAAAAAGAACAGAGATATTTAAGGTGATCAAGGTTATTGCTCCACCATGCATTACTATATTATATCCACATGCGTTATTATAGTTCATATTATAAACTACTACACTTAACGTTTAATCAACAATTGAAAATTTTTAATTTTCGTGTGATCCACAGTTGACAATTTAATGAGATAAATGTATCACATAGGTACAGCATATGCAATATATTCTCGCACGTGTTTTTAAATATAAATTCAAAAAAAGGAACGAAAAATTCAAAATAAGAAACATATTCTTATAATCTTATAATCATATTCTATAATGACATTACAAATATCTAGGTTTCTACTTGCATTCTATACAAATATATATTTGCATAAATATCTGCAATTTACATCAGACAAATTATTTAAAATACTCAGAATTATTTTAAAAAATATACTGCTTTAGGAATTATATAAAATAATATTCGTTTAAAAAATTGGAAAGCTTTAATTATTTAAGAACTGTAATATATTTATAGTAATTCCGTATTTGCTGGTATTTTCAAATAAAAGATATTTCACCATAGTGATCAACAAATAAGAGATACGAAGAAAATATGCTAAGAAAGTTCTTTAGGATGCTATGCTATTTCTTAATCGAACTTTCGATTATCCGATATCAGCTGTACCATTTGAATTCAATTACTCTAAACCTTTTTCTTCAACTTTTGTAATGGCTGTTAATTATTGGAATAACTCTAATATATTAGCCAAAAGCCTCTTAAGAAGATAGTAATTTTTCAACAAAAAGTAACTACAGCATTTAACACTTATGACGCTTACAATATTTACAGATTCAAGATTTCGTGTAACATGTCAATCCTAACTGATTATAAGTTATTTGTCTCTTTAATTTAATCTCATGAATAAATTAGAGATTTTAGTTATCCAAATTCTAATAACTTATATCCATTAAATACTATACTTTACTATAAAGAGCTAAAATATCAAAATTTTTTAAGAATATTCACCATAATTTTTGTATTTAATACTCGTAAATGATCCTACGTAAAAAAATTTATACAATTTCCTAAATATGCAATCACCGGAATTTCTATTTAATATAACAAATTAAAATTCTTCGCGTCTCACCAAAAACAACAATTCTTGTAACATATCGTAGAAATCCTCCGATATTCGTCAAATTACGCTACGATTAACCTTTATCAGCTATATAGAAACTAATATTACGAGCGAATAAATAAATCAAGATAAACTTCTTATCTCATCAAATTCGTGCCATAGAAGCACATAATTTCTTTTTAGTATCCCAGAGTCTTCACAATTTGTCCAAACAGGACATTCGATAAATTCAAGCAAATTGCCATCACGAAGACGCTTATCTTTCCTTTAAATGGCGCCTGTACAAGGTTACGTTTATGCACAAGTATATTTCATTGATGAATGTCGAACTAATCGTTGATGTAGGGTGTTCTTTCCCGACGTCTACAGAATTAACACGTTGGTCGCCATGTCACCCGTATCTATGTGACGGGTATACTTCCGTGGGGGCCCCATCACCCAAGTATGTATGACGCTCTTCTTGTTCAAGTTAATTAAATACAGGATATTATATATGGGATATAGAACATAAAAATATTAAAAACATATTATACCGTACATTTTATTAATTTATATTTTGGATAAAATATTACATTATGCTATATCGCATGGTATTTGTTAAAACATGATTTTGAGCACTTTGAACAATAGTTGTAGACTTCGTCATCACTAATCTCCTCACTTTCAAACATATTTTCACTGAACATCTTGAGGATAAAAAAATCACTGATGTACGTCTCGCAAATATCTGCCATGAGATCTCTCGGAATACTCTAGCTGGAAAGCTTATCGCTTTCTTCATTTCAGAACCAAATAATCTTTTCTTTACAATGAATCGAAGGCGATAAACAATGAATTCCCGCTCGTCGCTCCATTTACTTTCTGCGTACCGGCGGTTGGATTTGGATCCCACAGGAAACTTAGCCGAATCACGCTGGGCGATCAACGTGTTAATCGGATCAACTTCTGAATAGTGCGATGAGATAATCATTTAGCCTTAAATTATATCGGCTGCGTAATCGTATTATTTTCTCTGATGATAATAGAGTTTATCTGAAGATCTTTACTAATTTCATCGCTTCGAACATATCATGGTGTATCTACTATCGTTCTGAGTATATTTTTGATTATACAGTTTTAAGCTTTACCATTGTCACGACCCGCGCCCTGCACGAGCCGTAACGCGAAAACAAAATTGGAACGCGCGACCCGCGAGTCGAAGAAGAAGCTGTATCTTGCGATAAATTTACCTAACGATATTAAGAAAATTTAAAATTGTAAGCGAGATCGGTAGTTTGAACAAACATTGGGGATCTTTCCAAACATTTCAAAAGAAAGGCCCCGATGTCCTTTCATCTCTAACAGATATAAATAAACGTAGCGACTTAGAGCAGTTAGTTACCATCATTTTGTCAACCGAAGAGTTTTACATCCGTCAGTCTGTCAGTCAATTGTCAATATCGAAATATCAGGTTAGTCGAAACGTGGAATTTATTGCATTAAACACTAGTTAACGCTGCCCGTATGCATGCAATTTGTTGATTAAATCGTATCGTCACGTTCAAGCAAACGTGGCAATTCAATAAAACGTGACAACCATGTGACTTTGCACTGCTATGTCCCACAACTGGATCCTTTTACGTACAGATTAGCTTCGTGTTAGCTTGGAATGAAGAAGCTTGGTCTGGGATACAATCCATTTACGATATGTAATGGTAGTATAGTGTTCGTCCTTAACATGGAAGCGATGTGATTAATATAGCGATGTATCGGTATATTTCTTTTTCCACCGATTTAGTCGGTACTCGAGCGATCGTACGTGCTGTTACAAGAATGTTGCTAAAATCTTAGGATCTTCGTCGGTGGCTAGAATTATTGTATCATTGGCGAATATAAATAAAATAGTTTCATAGCTGGTCGAGATATCGGTTGTATACATGTAGAGTGTACAATGCAGGCCAGAAGATATTACCTTGAGGGAGGCCAGCACTGATAACGTATAGGTCAGAAATAGTGTCTTTATATCGAGCAAAGAATATTCTATACTCCAGGTATGATTTAATAAGCGATAGCAAAGTATTGCTTAATTTTGAAATTTAAATGACCAGATAACTAATACATATACATTTAAAAACATTTTAAAATATTTAATAAATACACAGAATGTTTGCTAAGACGGTCGGTACTTCGCTAAAGACTGTGTATAGATCGCTAATAACGTGACTCGAGATTGAGAATGATAAACTGGTCACCTTACGATCGCGTTCGTTTATTTATACTGGTCGGGGATTGCCGGAAAATTTAAATTCGACTTTGCTTGACGGTTGCGCGTAGCGGCGACATTGTTTTGCCCGGAGTTTATTTATTATTACATTATGTATGTCCTAACGATGTTGATACTCCGAAGCAAAACAACAACACGATGCAAACTGTCCTGTAGCTCATGTGTCGCTACAGAAGTTTCAATAATTTAAGGATTTTCAGATGTTATTGGAGTATATAAAGCCGCGTAAGAACTATTTAAAGCGATATTTGATTCGTTGCATTGCAACGTATTGTGGAGTTATTCTGTGAATGGCATGATTTTTTCTAAGGGACTCTTCACCCCTGTGCCGTTCGCTTCTTGTATAACTGGAAGGGGAACAAATTGAGCTTTTGATAGCAAATAGTTCATGTCCTCTTTAAGCGAGAGGCATATATTTTACTTTGCGTTTAACTCTTCGAAGAATGTACTGAGATTAAGCGTTTACTTGTCTAATATCACTAAAGTGTTTAGTAGCGAGTCATCTAGCCTCTTGGATTAGGCTGGTAAATTTGCTTATGGCGAATTCAATATGCTCAGGATTTTTTACCGGAATATTGCAATTAACGTTTTCTTCTAGGAACTTCTCGAAGAGTGACCAATTCTATAATAATTTTATCGCAGAGGGGAAGCGTTTTTGCAGTGAGCACAGGTTTGCATAAGTAGGTAAGCGAGATTGGCGAATAGTCAGAGCTGAGATCTAAGCTGGATTCGATCTTGAAAGGAGTATAATTTATTGCTTTAATAACTGAAAAATCTAGTAGCGAAGATCTGTCGTACGCAGATGGCAAGTATACGACTTCATCTGTGGGTAGGACACTAAATGACCTAGGGTCGTATGTCTAGGCGAGTCTTGGACTCCCATAGGATATACTTGGCATTAGAGTCACCATCAGCGAGAAATTTATTTCCTACGGATTTGGAAATATCGGAGTAATGTTTCTCAGGGAATCATAGTAGTTGCGGACATGGGTAGAATGTCTATTTCGTTAGTTTATAAGAAGACCTTTAGTTCCTAGATTTTTCATAATAATCCATTGTCATTCCAGATCGCAATTTTTAAGTTAGTGGCCATTATTTACTCTTTAGAATCACTCTGGTGAGCAGTTGTATCATTGTACTTATCACTTGTAATTGTTGCTGTAGCAATTTTATTTGTTCGAGAAGCGTATTGGTTATAAGTTTTGTGTTTTGTAATGGTTGTTGTCATGATCGGGTAGACCTTTCTTAGCCTTGACTACATACGTTTTGATACCATTAGTTCGTTGAACGTACGTTGTATGTATTATTGTTGTGATCTAATGTGCAGTTTTACGATAGTGTATTATAGTTATTACTAATTGTTTTACGTTAAAGTGTGAGATAGACTATTTTCTGAACTTTTCTTACTGTATCCTTTGTAACTAGCAGGACGATTTCTCTGGCAATTCTAACGACTTACATTTACTATTTTTGTGAAGTGTTTATTAGCGCACTTAACATAGCTGACGCTCTGAAGCAATAGTTTTTAGTATGGCCGTAAGATAGGCATTGTATGTATTGGAAAATATCCATTTTATCTTTAGGAGGCTCGAAAGGAACTATAGTGCTTAAAAGTCTATTTATTTTGTAAATTTTTTTCTTATTATCATTAGATCCAAGTTCTATGAAGGATAGTAGTAATGTTTGTAACATTTATTTGCCCTACCTGCTTGTGTGTTTATTTCGTTAACAATTCTACCACCAACGTTTGTTTTAAGGTGCATTTTTCTTACAATTACCACTAAATTGACTTATATTTTAACATAATTGTTTTTTAGTTGTTTTACCGTATAATTATTACCTGCTGTTTCATCCAATAACACCATTAAAGGTTTGATAACTATTAATTAGTGATCTTGCTTTGCGATTTATACACTGTACGAGCGACTCTAGTCTGTATACTAATTTATTATTTTAAACATATTCGACGGTTTAACAACAAGCAATAACATCTAATAAATCTTACGATTAAATCCACGTCATTCCACACTACCTGACAATGAACCTTTAGACTTTGACCTTACCTTTGCACATGGTCCGACATCAAATTTTCCCCATTACAATAGTGACAAAACTAAAGAAGCAATAGCATTCGCGAACGATCTACTGATATACTGGAGAGACAATAAAATATAAAAAGTTACAGGTCAATTACAATAGATATTTAACGTAATACACAACTACTTCTACACTAGTAGGAAACTAGAAATTAATATAAGCGAATGGGAGAAAATTTTATTCCGATCATGCATCTCCAAAATATCCGACACAAGCAAAAACGTACGCACTTACGTCAATAAATTCCACCTACATAACAGTAACAATAGCAACTTATTCATATTTCGCAAAGAAATCATTCGCTATTTGAGCGTACATATATGGAGTTTAAGCTGAACCATAACGAGTACATACAAAGACAAATTGCTGCAGTAAAGTGGAAATACTACAAGCTATTGATAAGACCGACTCTAACGTAATGTTTACGATTTGCAACATCTGCGCAAGCACGGTGGATAAGTTACGTCTGTTTGAATGAAACTGCCTCGGAGCTTGTTATCCGGAGTTCCATTACACCAAAAGTGTAAGAACAAATTGCACGAATTAAAATAATTACGAAAATTACTGAAATTAATATGAAATCATTGGCCAAACATACACAATATCAACACAAATAGCCTCCAATATACAGCTCCATCTACCGCAATTCACAATATCACGAAAAAACCAAACATACACAATACACGATACTACTGGAATCGTTCATATATCTAGATAAAGTCCAAATAATCAGCCAATAATATGCTACTATAATAGAAAAAGCTATGATATAAGAATAATAAGACATAAATTTCAACTATTCCGACATATGATTTAGATATAGGCTGCCTGTACGACTTAAGCCAACCGAGCAGGGAAGATCTCCCCTTTGTGAAGAACATCGCTGCGTGACCAAACGGAGAGATTACCCTCTTTGACCTCCGTTTAACGCGTTTTCTTTTTTTTTTTTTTTTTGTTGTTATTATCACTTATTATTTACCTGGAATTGTTCTCAATTAATTGCGACACATTTTCTACTTTTATAAAGTACAGTGTATAATAAACTACATGAATTTAGTGGTGTTAAAATTAATTAAAAAGTTGCACTATCAGTTATGACGAAATAAAGTTATAAAGGAGCGATTCCACACTGTAAAAAAATATTGACGTGCATTATGAATTTTTTATTTCACGTTCAAGTCGTGTCATTTATCTTTAGTCATCTTTAATTAATGTTTGTAATTTTACCTATATTGTTTTGTACTTTTAATATATACTTTTAATTTGATGTTTTATATAAACAATATATGAAATCGTTAAACGAAATCGTATAGGTTGTTACGAGATAAACATAAAGAAAACGCTAAAAAATAATGGTGGTCACATAAAAACTGATTACGCAAATCCGTATTAGAGAAACATACATATATGCATATAATATACAGTTTCTAAACAAATAATTGCAAGTCCTCAATAGTAATAACAAATGTGCTATTAAAAGTCTAATTAAAGAACTATCTTTGCTACTTGACTGTAACAGTAGATTATACTCTTAAAACTGAGCAGGTGCTATAAATAAACTACAATGTTATTTTAAGTGCCTTTGTGTATCTAGTTCCTAAATGTATAAACGTACAAATTATTGTTACTATTCGCATTTTCTAATAACGGCTGGTTACGCAAAAACGTCACGCGGGAGACTGGGATTTGATTTCCCGTCGCGTCGAGGAGAATCGATAATTTAACACTCTTTTTCCATAAAATTTCCATATAATTTTATATATTATTTTTAGAGATTTAGATCCCTTATATGCATTCTCAAATGCCACGTTCCGTTATTTATTCGCAATCATTATATATCGTATATATGTACATTGGGATATAACTAATCTTAAAAGTTATAGGTGTAAGTACATGTACATATATATTAAATCAATCATCAATCATCAGATTTATACGTTAATCCTATGTTACATATATAATATCGCAAACTATTACAATTTATAATAAATGGATTAAACAGATGTTGATTAAACAGTGAACGATGGTTATTTAACACGAACTGACATAATATAATCAGAAGAACGTATTATAATTGAGACAACTGGACAACTAATTAGCAACTCTCGTCATTACAGATTCAACTCTCTCTCAACAACGCTAGCAACACCATCTCGACAACGCAGTTCGCACTCTCTGGTTTCTCGACTCATACTGCTGTTAATGTCTCATAGCAACCCCTTGTCTTTTGTCTTAGCCTCATATCTTTTGTCTTAGCCCCACCACGTACATGCTCAGCAACCGCTTGTTTATAATTCGCGCAACCCCTCCCCCAGCCGCTCGTCCACGATATTACACGTATAACTCAGTATTAGATTATATTTAGTCTCAAGTTATACGAGGGTCCTCCACGGACTTGCACGACAGCGAAGGGAATAACGTCGAGAGGTGTGGTCCCTCTCAATGCCCAAACTAGACCTAAAGAGTGGCCCCTTCAGAATGGAAGAGGACGCAGAAGTGCTCCGGCAGCAATTCGAAAGAGGTCCCGGGGCACCCCTGTTAAGCGTCAGGTAGGCTAACGTGAGATTTTAGTCAGTAAGTCCGCCACCCCACCGGTTTCCAGAAGAACGGCGGGGTGTCCATGAGGATTTCCCTACGTATAAAAAGGAAGAAAGAAAGAGTCTTAAGTTATACGTAAGTCAAAGTATATAATTCAGCATCATGACAATATTAATACAGACTTCTTTCTTTTTCTAGCTCCGTAACATATCAAAGCCTGATCAAATATCGTTTAGCTGTGAGCATTCTCACAGCTAAAGTAAAATAATCTTAGTTAAAGTATTACAAGTAGCAATAAGTGCAGTAGAAACACATGTATATTGAGTTAAGACTATTCTTGCTTCAGTGTTCGAGTCTAGTTTATAAGGTTTCTGTTTGTTAACTTTTGCATGAACTTTAATATCATGCTATTAATCCCTTGGCCTATAACCACGAGCGAGACTCATGGTAAGGGATTTGTGCCATAAACGAAAACCACGAGTCTGAGAACACTATCAAAACACGTCTTAAAAACACTATTTATCCTCAAACGTTGTTTATTATTTGACAATTCCTTTTGTAGCCCCTAAATATACATGTCATAGGAAGTATACGTCTTGCGCCAGTTTAGGCACACGGTTGAACGGATGAATGGCACGGCGCGCGACCGAACTTCTTGCATATTTAACCGCACTAGAATAACGTTGTCGATAACTCTTCTAACATTGGCAAAATATATTGGTTACTCTTTCTTCCTTAGTAATTAATAAACTTTCTAAGTTCAGTATTAACTGTACGCCTCGCTTTGTAGTAGCATCTATTACTTTCAGATTAGTTACTTTTACCCTGCTATGTATACTTAATTCTTCCGGATCGATAGATCTTTTCCTAGAAAAACTGTAGATACTTACAGCTACCTCGGAAAATAAGTCAATGGTTTTATATTTAAACTTTTAGCGGGAGTATCAATCTTCGAAACATTAAATTAAATGCTATACGAGTATCCTTCGTCCAATGATTCTAAAATTTTGCAGATATTTTCTCATCAAATGTTGTTATTTCAGCAGGTGTGGCAAAAGGTTGAAAATCAGAGAACAAGGTCCAACTAATTGGCACCCTATTTGTTGTATCGTTTCTTTTTTTTCTTTTTTTTTTGTATTTGACATATCCTTACATGTAATACTAGTTAAGCTTCTTTCAGATATTGCTTTTGAAATCTAAAACGATGAATCTATATATGGCCAAAAGTTCTTGTACAACGTTATACGTTAAAAATGTATATTAGAAATTTGTGTAATTACTAGACTCTAGTTATACATTTAAGGCGAATTTAATTGTACAAAAATGTACAGAATGTACATTATATCCAACAATGTATAAGATATCTAGAGAAAATTGCACAATATTTAAATTATAATATTTAGAAAATGAAACAAATCTCTACCTGGGTCCACTTCTTCAATTCTAACTTTATAAAGATATGAATTTTGCATAAAAATCTACAATCCAATAATTATTGTAGCACAGCTAATAATGTAGATATATGTATAATTATCATATATTAGAACAGCGTTGTCTACTTTACACTGTAACTTCTGTAAATTTAAAGTAACATTTCACACATGCTATTATTATAGTATATAAGTATATATCTAGCTATTCATATGTTAAAGCATATTTGTTCCATAAATATCGATTTGAAATACTATTGCTATTTCATTCCAACTTTTTAATTAAGTAACGTAAATGGTAACAAATCATAGCAGTAAAGAGTTTGAGTTTTAGTTTCTTCAACTGAAAGTATAAAATCAATAGGACGTCAAGAACAGATCAAGATGTGAAATTATATCTAAAAATGTTTCCTCTATCGACTTCTCGTAACCTGATTTTCTGTTTCTCTGTTTTGAACAGCAAAGTTAACTAGAAAATATAGAATATACTTTCAATCCTGATATATGTTTTCAAATTTACTGAACGCTTTCTAAATATTTTCAACAATATTTTATAATTTTATAAGCAAGTTTTAAAACACTCTTCAATGTGAAGTTAATATTCATTCAGGTTACTTTCTTAATGTGCAACCTTTCTCAACTTCAAATTTGATATTTGAGCTAAGCAAAACAGGTTTTCCGTTAACGTTACTCTTAATGTTACCAATTTTCAAAATAAGCTGCTATATATATGTATAATAGAAATAAAAATATTGATATAAATATAAGATATTGTTATGAAAAAATAGAAAAAAGCCTTTTTACAGGCAAACTGCAGAAGTTTTGTTTCATTTCACTCGCAATTATTATATCTAATAGATACGTATCTAACCTTCCTCTTTCATATAAATTTTCGAAAACTTGAATTTACGTTTAATCCTTTTATTAAAACTGTCGAATATTTTTATACCTAACGTAGAAAATTACACAATATTTTTGTGACAAAATGTTGAGGGAAAAAATGTTAAGTTTACTCCAATAAACATTATGATAAATTGAATTTTTAATCATTTTTGATTTATTAAAAGTCCTGTAATTAATGATTAACTATAAACTAAGTCGGCTACCATCGATATTAGTGAACGAACTGACTTACCGACTAAAATGAAAGCACAGCGTAGCACGCCGTTATCGAAGAATGCGGGCCATCGCTGAACTAGAGTTGGAGGACTTACCGATTCAGAAAGGCTCGTGATAGAGGAAATATGAGATCACAGTGAAGTTTATTCATATTTCATGAAATTGACTGTGTTTTCAATTTATTCGATAACTGACTAATTTCATGAACTTAAAAATTCGTGATATTAGATGAAAATGACAAGGTAAGTTCGCGCTCGCCATCCGTATGCACATACGCTAGTTACAATAAATAATTACTAGAAGATAGTTCTGGATATAATCGATAGATTTATATCAGTAGATTTAAGATGTTCTTTTGTTTTTATCTCTAGTCCGTGTAAGAAAGTGCAATAAAGGTTATCAGCTCAGAACGGTGTGATAGATTTATTTGAAAAATGAAGTAACAGCTATTGTGATCCTACCTCTAAATACAGAGATGACAACAGGTTATGGGCCCAGGTTCAATAATTAGGTATTATCTTATTGAAAATATTATTAATAGTAATAATATTGAGAAGATAACCTAAAAGACCAAAAAAAAAAAGGCGCGATCAATGATTCAGTGTCGAATATCATAAAGCCGCCTTATCAAATACATATAATAAACGCTTACGTGATAATACAGTTATCAAAAGAGTATAGAAACGTCGAGCGGGGCGAGTTTAAGTACTGAAAAGCCTAAATAAAGAAAATTACGACACATGAAAATTGCAAATGGAGGCAATACCTATTAAAAATGACTTGTGGGAATATGTAAATGGTTCAATAATTAAACCTGTAGCAGCGGACGAAGCCTCTTTATAGAATAAAAAAGAATGGTAAAGCCAGAGCCGATATTATTCTTACCATGAGTTCGAATAAGCTATGTCATGTGAAGCATTGCAAAACTTCGCATGAATTATGGAATAAATTAAAGGAGTTTTACGAATCCAAAGGTTCTGCAAGAAAGGCTACGCTCTTGAAGCAATTATTATTCACGAAAATGTCTTGTCTTATTGAAAATATGTCCGATCACTTAAATAATTTTCTCAGTTGCGTGCTGATGATTTATTGTCAATCCTATTATTATATAGCATCCCGAATACATACGAAATTTTAGAAAATTTTAGATGTGCAATCGAATCGCGGGACTAAAATACCTACCGCAGATGCGCTTAAGATAGGATTATTGGAAGAAGCTAATTCTCGTCATAATTCAAATGCTGTGAATGATCAGCAAGAAGCTCTACAAGTGGAAGATTCAAATAAATACAAAAGGTATGATAAAAATAGAAATTCTTCAAATAAGAATGGATTTATTAAAGCTAATAAAGTAAAGCACATCGAATGTTTTTATTGTCAGAAATGTGGACAATAAGGCAAATCAATGTTTGAAAAAGAAGAACAATGATCATAAAGGTCAATTAGCCCAAATACCATTATTCCTGAAATACCAAAAACTGGACAATGCTTATATGCTTGCAATATTCAGGATGAAGATAATCAGGCTAATACATATGACATAAACTGTTTTGGATTTATAGAACCAATCAAAAATCAAAAGGTAAAATTAGAGAATGGCAAGTTAGCTGAAATCAAAGGTAAAGGTACTGCAATATTATTTAGTTATATAAAAAACAAACTTGAGAAATTTCGATTGGAAAGCACATTATATGTACCAGAATTAAATTTGATCTCAGTATCGAAAGTTACAGCAAATGGAAAAAGGATTGTATTTACAAATAAAATAGCTACAATATTTGGAAAGAAGGACGAAATCATTATTATTACTAATCGCAAAAGGGATTCATATATTGTAGATACAAAATCCAAATATATTGGTATGGCATATGAAAACAAAAATACATTTGTGGATTGGCACTATCGATTTGTGGAATGACACTCAAATGAATCTGATCTTCGGAGATCAATAATAAAAATATGATAAATGGTTTACTTAAGATTAAGTAAAATGAATACTTGCAAAATATGTTTGAAAGGCAAACAGACAGCACAAACCCAATGCCAAAAAGATCCGAATTAAAACAATTGGACATAATAGAACTGATACATTCTGATGTATGTGACTCTACAAGACAAACATCTTTGGGTGGAGCAAAGTATTTTGACACCTTTATTGATGTTTTATTGATGTCTTTATTGATGACACGTTAAGCTTTGTATATGTGTATATCCTTAAAACTAAAGATGAAGTTAATGCATTTTGGAAATTTAAAGCTTTAGTTGAAAGACAAAAGGCTAAAGAGATATAAACCCTCAGAACCGATAATGGTTTGAAATATTTAGGAAAGGATTTCACAAATGAATTAGAAAATTATGGTATTCCCAGGGAATTCACAACTCCCCACACACCTCAGCAAAATGGAGTAGTTGAGCGAATGAATAGAACACTCGTGGAGATTGCACGATAGCCAGTTATCTATTCAATTTTGGGCAGAAGCTGTTAATACGGCATCATATATTAGAAATAGGTGGCCAACAATTCACAGTAAAACACCATATGAAATTTGGTACAAGAAAAAATCAAATGTGAATCATCTTAAAACTTTTGGTACTGAAGCTTATGCACTAAATAAGCAGCCTGATAAAAGTAAATTTGGAGCAAGATCAACAAAATGTATTTTTATTGGTTATTCCGATGAATCAAAAGCATTTCGATTCAGGGATCCAAGTAAAAGAAAGGTCATAATAAATAGAATACCGCAATGATGAAACTGAAAATGAACCTGAACAATTTAAATATGAACTGAGAAATAAAAAATTTGGCAAAGGAATCACAGAAGAGATTCATGATGAAGAACATGATGATGATGAAAACGTGAATGAAAATAAAAATTGCGTTCAACATAAATTTGTGGTTAAGGAAGGCCAAACATAATACGCATAGAAAACGTTGGTAGACTAAAGAAAATTTATAAAACTGTCCCAATTGATCAAGAAATAGCACAATTAGTTAAGGATAATTCGACTGAGTCAATAGGTGAATAATCCTCATGCAGAGAAATGGAAAGAAGCCATGAAAAAGGAATATGACGGTTTGATTAAAAATAATGTTTGGAAATTAGTAAAATGTCCAACAAATAGATCTCCAATTGAATCAAAATGGGTTTTAAAGACCAAATGGTTGATAGCAATAAACAAAAGAAATACGAAAGTAAAGACTATAAAAATGAGATATGTAAAATTCATTAATAATGTTATGAAGCTAAATTATTTAAAACTTGATAGACTAATAGTCATCGTTATTTTCATCGGTAAATCCACCAGTAATTGCATCAATATGTTATATTTGCGGAGTTAATGAACACTGAAGACATTTGAAATGTCGAATATTTAATAAAATATAATAGCATTATAATAACGAAACGTATCAGTGTTATATTAAATATAAACTGAATTCGACGTGGCTATTCAATGATAGTTTTATGTAACTATCTTAAATAGTAGCCGAGAAAGAAAATGATGAAGTTTAGGGCTTTTTATTCCACACTACCCTTAAATAAGAGGACAGAAGTCTACAATTTCACAGAATGGTGTTTTAAGCAAAGATTGTTGTTTAGCATACAATAACAACAAATATTAGCGCAGAGGCCGCTTTCTCGTGCTCATCCTGCTAAACTCTTTGAACAATCAGTTGAAACTTTTACATTTCCATTAAAACCAAAAAATCTACATTTTTCCATTATTCTCTCCCGTGTAATTATCGATCCGTTTATATACATATAACTTTCAAGTGAAATGAAGCGGGAAAGAGTTAAACAGGCAGAAAAAGAAGAAGAATAGGCCAAAATTCGTGTAACTGGCTAAAAGTCAAGGAATTGAAATGAAACGAACGTCATGCGAAGTCTCGCTGTAGATAATTCAGGGAAGCGTTCACGACTATATCGTGCGTACAGCCCATCCCCATAATTACTTATTTTATCCGTGCCTCCCAGTTAGCCATCACGACGTTGACGACATCTTCCACGTCCTCCCCGCAACATTTTTCCTCGTTTCTCGCGCGCTTTCTACCATTCGACCATTCTTGCTATATCCAACCAGCGGTATTTCTTTTATTATTATTAGAACACAGTGTATTCTAATCTCTTGGCTGACAACATTTTCAAAATTCAAACGTGACTTGTCAAACGGGAGTCATAGGCCGGATCGCGAGACGATTAAATGTGCTGCATTCGAAACAATTTAAAATCAAATACTATCTTCTTTTGTATCGAAAATAATGGTGCTCTTTCGGGGTACGTGAGTTCTGCGTAAGTATATCTAATTTTGTTTACGTGAACTTGAAGAGACACTTATATGGACTAAATATTATAAAGTCAAGTGATATCTTTAGAGTACATCAAAATTATAAAAAATTCGATAATTGTTTTTATTTTTCTATTATTTTGTCCAGGAGGCTTCAAGTAACTTTGTTCATTTTATTATTTTCGTTATTAATTTTATGATATTCTTAAAGCAACAACATTTTAATTATTTTGAAGTGGCAATGCGAAAACGCGATTTTTCTACTATTTTTCTTCGTGAATACTACTGTTGAATATATGGTACATTTGTATTGTACGTGCGGGAGTGAGGGAACGAAGGGCGGAAACACACACAAGTATGTATCCCCTCCTTAATATGTATATGAGTGTCGTAGGTGGCCTAAGGCTCCGTTGAGCAAAAAGAGCGTTGCTCAGTGTGAAATTTCGTGCCCTAGGTCTTCGGCGAGTAGCCCACGCTGCGAGCAAAGTTATGCGAATATTCGAATAAAGTTCCTTGTAATACCTCTTCAAATTCTCTCCATACCTTAACATGGTAGCAGAGGTTCGTGGTTAATAGTTCTGTTGGTTTGCTGGTTTGTTCGGGTGATTTAATTAGTGAGTGAGTTTTACTAAGTGAAGAAACGTTCAAAGACAATAGCAAGATTTCGAACACGTAAAAACGTGTTTGAGAATAAACAAGAAATTAAAATGGAGGGAGAAAAAATCACGATACCGGTGTTTGATAGAATGGACTACGGATTGTGGAAGAAAAGAATTACGATGTTTCTAAAGCTTAAAGAATGTTATACTGTCATAACTAGAGCAAAGACCGACGCAGTAACGCAGACTGGGATGAAAATTATCTGGGGGAAATGATTATAATTTACGGTGCAATCTAAAATAAGCGATTAGAGCTTGTTATTGGAGAACAAACGGCATATGGAATAATGAAAAGGTTCGACGAGATGTATTTGAAGGAACCTACAACGCTACAGATTATGTGGAGAAACAGAACGGAGAAAAAGAAGGATGCTTCGGATGTGGAAAATTTTTTGGATTTTGCGAGAGAGTGTCAAAATGGTGTCTAAACGGGAAGCAATAACGGTTGTTGGCGTGAATCAACACGTGGTCGTGACAGAGGAAGAGAGAGGGCAGAGGCTATACGATCAGGCGACGTTGAAACTTTCATCGTCAACAAGCAGCAGGCATGAACGAACAGAGCAACTCAGGAACAGGCACACGGATGGCAAAGGTGCACACAGCAGCATGATAGATGATGACGAAATAGTTTGGCTGTTAGACAGTGGTTGTACCTGTAACGGACTCGACGACGAAATTTCCCGACGGTTTCGTCGATACAAAGCCGACACGCCTAATGAACCATCGATATCCCTACGGTCCTTCCGTCAAATATTTAGAAGGCTACGTGCAACGGTCGCGGACGCCTAACGAACGCGTGCGTAGCGAGTATATCGAGAGGGCTGACAAAAGAAACGAATCGGATCAAAGGACATTCGAGTTTTGCCGATCTCATAATAAATAACGTAAACTATTTTGATAAATGTATTGATCTATATATATATATATATATACATACTAATAGTGATAATAGACCGGTAAAAGCAACAAAAGTTGGAAACGTCAAATTATTTTGAAGCATTTGGAAGACACAATGAAATAAATATGAATAAAGTGTTTTACGCGAAAGAAATGTCTATTATTTCGAATTTGGTTAGTTTAGGAAAATTAACGGATAGTGATAATAATACGGTTCTTTGAAAAGGAAACATGAAAAGCGAACATGATAGATTTACAGCAGTAGCGTTCAACCAAAATAGGACACATAAAATGAAAAGCATATTGAAAAGGAAGAAGCACTTGGTAAACAGTGTCGAATGTGATATTATGAATCAAAAGAATATGTAGACGGGACAAATAGAATGTAAATTAGCAAAAGCGCTTTATGGGTTAAAGGAAAGTCCGAAGGATTGGTACGAATGTTTTGATAAGTATGTAACGAGATTAGGACTTAAGAAAAATAACACGTACATGTTGAGAAAAATAAATGTACGTGCGAAAGTGAAGGAACGTAGAGCGAAAACACACACGAGTATATATTCCCTCCCTAGTATGTGTGTGAGCGTCGCATGATGGCCCCAAGACTCCGTTGAGAAAAAGAAGCGATGCGCAGTGTGAAATCTCGTACCCTAGGCTTCTGGCGAGCAAAGTTATATGAATATTCGAATAAAGTTCCTTGTAATATCTCTTTAAATTTTCTCCATACCTTATCAACTACAAACGCAGCGAAGTGAAACAATAAAAACGTCATTTCGTACAAATTTATATAATTGCAAGAAAAATTCTATCAACTTCAAAAACTCCTGTATTAAATAAAAATTTTCATATTAACCTAACTTGTTCGTATTGATATGATTTATCTCAAAACGATATTTACATATTACGTAAAAACCTAATACTCGCTTTTGTATCTACATTTCTAAATACATTCTTAAATGCAAATGATATTGCTTTATTCAAAAAAATAATAATTATATTCGTAGGTTCGTTAACTGCATATTTCAATGCCATAATTGAACAAAAGTTCATTTTTAGTAACATACTTGATTTAAAATTATCTATAGCAGATGAATTGAGAGATTCAAATAAAAGCTGATACAACTAACAAAATTTTTAATTTAAAAAGACTACAATTAAAAAAAAAGATTCGGTCTAATAGAAACATCTACATATTGTATATATTTCCAAACATTGAAACATGCCATCATATTTAATTGTTTACAAAGAACTGGAAATTGATAACAAAATTTTCTAAATGAATGCAAATGTTATGTAATGTTATATTAAATACTTGTCTGCAATTTGAATAATAAATTTAATATAAAATTTAAATAAAACATTCAAGATATACTAAAGATTTTATAGGTAAAATAATATCTATAAATACGTTACGCATATATGTAGATATTTTAAATGTTATCGGCAATAAAAATTCATGAAAGTTCATATAAATACAGAAAAAAACAGATTTCTTTGATGTAAAAATATTTTTTTAATATACTGAATACCTTTCATCCATTTGAATAAGAACATTTATTTGTCGGCGTACGTTTTTCGATCACAAACTGATCATATCCGATTAACGTATTTTTCGATATACAAGTACACAATCGCTTAAAGCTTTTCGACTCATATTTACGAATTGAATTCAACGGGAATCTTTCGCATTCAGTCGTTCAAATGGGGCGCAAATAAGCAAGCTTTGTTTGTTCATAGATATTTCATAAACGCTACATAGAGCAGGTAGGTATAATTATATTTTCGTTTTCTCACGTTTCGTATTTTTCACGTTTAAACAATTATCTTAACGTTAGACGAGCTAAGAAAAATTAAAAGTACTTTCATCCGTTTCCCTAACAAGACTACGTTCCTCGTTTTCCTTTTTTGTAACTACAAAACAACGCGTTCAATGCAAGTGTCCTTGCAATTATTTTGTAAAATATTAGTTGTTTCTACAGAACCTTTCTATGTATTTGTTGAAGTTGCTTAATTTCGGGTGAAATAAAAGGAAGAGCAAAAAATATCTTGGGTAAAAGCTTAAAATGGTTAAAAAATCAAATTTATTATTTCTATTTATTTATTATAAATATATAAGTATATTTATTGTTACTAATAATTATGCATGATAGGACATTTTTACTCTTCATATGAACTATTTATAAATTTAATATTTGAGGTTATTGTAAAACCTAATTTGTTAAATTAGACAGAACGTTATTAAAAAATGATCGCTTGGGAAAATTTGCGTATCAGTGCTAGTATTTTAAATTAAATTGTGTAGATTTTAAACATTAACTTAAATTACGTTGTGCTTTAAAATTAATTATTAATGCGGTGATGATACAGATAAATAAGTGAAATAATTAATATCTGATATTATATTATCTAATATTAATAATATATTTCGATATAATTCAATGTACTATTAACAATGGCCATATTTAAAAAGCAGAAAGTAATTAAAATTGTTAATAAAATTTGTATAAAGAATTAATCTCAATATCACATTTCTGATTCTCGTATTAAAAACAAAGAAAAATATAACTTTTAATATGTATAATTATTTGAAAATTTAAAACATAACTAAAATGTCTATTTTTCATACTGAAAAACATGGAAGATCTTATTTCTAACAAGTCTGGAATTGAATTAACAACAAATATGCTTCTATTCTCAACTTTAACACAATTATGAATCTTAAGAACTGAAGAAACTTCACAAAACGAAATACAAACGAATAGGAAACAACGAACAATTTGCAAACCAACTAGGCATTTTATTGAAAACCTAAGTCACTCATTGCAAGATTAATCACGAAATCTCCTTTCCTAATACGTCGGGTGTCAAATCGGACAACGATTAACACTAAAACTACCGGCATTTGAGACGTAGCTATCTCTACGAAAGCCGGTCTTTAAAAAATACGTAATAGTAGAATATTTCTATATGTATTGATCTATTATTATCTAACGAAAGGAGCTCCATGTTCTGAGATCATAAAAACCATATAATAACAATAAGTACAATAATGAGGAATATTCAGTACCAAAAGCTTTGGTAACAAGAATTCCCATTGGTAAATATAAAAAGTATAATATAACAATAAGCGTAATAAGCGTAATAGAACAAATAAACTATAAATATAATTTCAATTATTAGGTAGAAAATTTATCATTCATCGCATTCCTTACGAACTAAACTTAATTAAACTTTCTTCTGCGTGAATTTTCCGCATACGTATTTTTTACAAAGATTGCAAAGGACGGTGGTCTTGTTATTATTTCACTATCTGATACCATTCGCGTGAATAAGGTTCTATCCGTGATTTTTCATTGTCAGCGGCAAGTTCATCTGCTAATTGAAACGTAAAATCTTTTCTGGATGTCTGCTCGCCTGTAGTTTTCTTATATAAAATCCAGGCAATTATGCCGGCTAAATCTAAAATATCGTAGCCTAAATTGAATATTTTAATAAGTGACATTTAATTCGCTGATAAATATTTACAACATCTATCGGCGGACTTTTCTCAGGATGCGGAAAGGACGAAGAACTGTTCGCAATGCAACGTTATTTCTGAAAAACGCTCGAAAATACCTCATCTACCAAAATATTTTCTCATTTTTTACTACAAATAAAATGATATAATTATAGAGTACGACTCAGGAGAAATAGAATACTTAAATGCAGATGATGAGATTAAAGATAGAGGAAGGTTCTTCTCAGATTCAGAAATTGTACTGTTCAAGTTCATAAATGTAATGATATATGCAACATTTCGGTCATTATTTATTGGGTTGGCAACTACGTGATTGCGAATTTTGTCATTAGGTGGTAATAACAAAATCCGCAGTCACTTTGTTGCCAACCCTATAGAAAGCCAACGCGATCTCGATTTTAATGATTTCTAAATATGTTGTAAAAATCAACATTTTGAACAATTTTCTCTTATGCATGTAACTGCCGTTAGTTTCCCAGATGTTAATACAAATCTTTCGGTACTATACATTGAATACTGCCTATATACAGTCATTGTTGTCAACCGTCGACTAACCGATAATGCAATAACAATATCGACTTCACTATCTGTTAGTATCTATCAGTAGGATTAGGTTTGTTCCACCCACCATCCGCCTGTTCTTCCTACGCTACTTTACTTTTTAATTTAAGTTTTTGAATTGAATTAGGTTGTCCGAAAAGTTTCTTTTGCTTTATGAGGAAATAATAGACGCACAACGTTTTCTGTATTATAATTATTTCGTCCGATAATTATTACGTACGATCCATTTTATTCTGTTACATAGACAAACACCGCGACATTTCACAGATTTGATTTCACGTTTGTATGAGGTATGCACTGTTGTAAAAAATACGTTTGCGAAAGAAAGATTTGCCGGACAACCTAGCACGAAAAAATATGCTGCCGACGCTCTTACCCTCTTGCTAAAAAGGTTTCTTCGTACGATAAGTAATTCTCTAATATTCTGAAATCACGAAGTTAGTTAACTTCAAGCCTATTTAGGGTTGGTCATTTCACATATTAAGAAATAATTTCCTATTTTTCATATACATAATTACCAACTACAATTTTAAGAACAACCGGAATTATTCAATCAACTTTCCAAACCGTTCATTATTTTAGATATCTTCAACATTCTTTGTCATTCAAGTTGCAACACTCTTCGAGGATCATATAAAATTGGCCAAAAGGATTAGCTCATTCGAAAGCTACTTGTGGAAAATGACTTGTTCTTTCTAAATCAAAAGCATCTCGTACATCTTAATACGGCAACCGATAAATTAAATTTTATTGATCTATCATTTTACACTCCTTACGTTGTGAACTTATTCGAATGGCAAATATCCATTGAGCTCTTTCATAGCTTAACTTCATTAAATATAGAACGTAATATAAATGCAATAAATATCAACACACCCGGATGAATATATTGCACAGCTGATTGGTTTCAGTTCCAAGTATTAATAGATGATGAAATTAACAGAGTTGAAACTACAAATAAAACAAATGTATACCTTATAAATACGCTGGTTCAAAAACTTTTTGCTATAATCATAGAAGCAACTTCTCAGGCTATGCCTCGAAACAAGCGGCAAGAGAATTGCGAAACAGCTACATATAAAAAAATGTCAAGTATGCTCTAAATGTATTCACGTGCTATAAAATTGAAACAAACAAGATAAAGTATAAAAAATACTTTTGTTTTTTTAAAGTATAAAAAATACATTGCTACAAGAATTATTAAACAAAATAAGTTTATGTTTCCAACTTCAATTGTAATAAAGAAAATACAGAAGTTTGGAAAAAACTAAACTGTACAAACGGAAATTTGAAAATATATGAACGTTAGGAGTATTATTATATTAGATAATCTATTAATATCTAATTTTCTTGATAGAACAAATTGTTACGCCAACGCGTTCGCCAAAAGCTCAAATGATAAGAACTTTAATCTACTTTATTTTGACATTGCTTGTTCGGGATACGCAATTGTGTTTGAATATCGCACTTGCACTATGTGCTGACGTTTCATAAATATTCTAGTATGCACAAACACGATTTCCCGAAAAACCAAGATCAAATATCTCACCATTGTCAAACTGTGAAATTTAAAATTTAATCGGGCAGCAGAAAGCACAGTAGTCTTCAAACCGAACGAAACATAGACATACTGAAAATCCTAGATAAAATATTAAACGTCCTTACTCGTGGATATCCATAACATCGTGTTGAAAACTGCCCTATGGAATTTCCAAGTAGAGAGGATTAATGGTTCTTCTAGTCCTCCATATATAATTAATAAACAAAAGCACATATTAACAATGTTTATACAAAGTTCATACATGCACTGCGATTGTGTGGCCTGTAAATGTCCACTGAATAATCACGCACGCACCGCAAGTGTCCTGTCAGCGAGTGTCTACAGAAAAATCGTAACAAAAATGGCAATCGTTTTGTATTACAGTAAATATTCAATATGATTTCCGTTTCCTTGCAAACAAAATTCAATAACGTCTTTTAAATTATTCAAAATGTTAGTGTTTAATAACTTTAATAATAATAACTCTTTCATATATCTCTAAATTAAAAATTGAGAAGATTTAAATGTGGGGACCGAGCAGGCAAGAGACATCCTCCTCGGCCGATCCAAATAACGCAAAAAACGCTTGCGATCAACTTTGTATTCTATAGTTTAAAGTAAATATAGTCATACCGTCCATCACATATTTAAACTCATATGCTACACGCACTCTATTACTTTAGTACTCTAGGACACATATGGTCATCTGTTTTTCGGCACCAGACACTAGCAGTCTAACATCATAGTGCGTACTCGCAGAGTGAGCAACAAGGACTTTTACAGTTTAACGCGGGCTCCGAACTACTAGATACTGCGCTGAAATAAGTACGCGCAATAAATGGAGTTGAAAAATCCATCGAGACTTTTGAGATTCGAGTCACAAGTTATATTGCGACGAAATATATCAATTTTTGGTGATTTCATATTTCATATATGGCACAGTGAAAATCCTAATGAAATTGACAGCACTTCGAAGACATCAGCTGAAAGACGAACAATTGTCGCGTCAAATATAAAATCTACCGAAAGCTGATCCAAAGATACCGATATCTACAGTAATAGCAACATTTGAAGCAACGAAAGGTAATGATGAGAACATTGAGCAATGTGACTGCTTATTCTAAGCTAGACAGTAACCGTACACAAATTGCAAAGAGCTCCGTTAAATACATCGATCTTGGTAAAGAGAATTTTGCAAAGAGCCAAGTCTACGTCGCTCTTAGTCGTACAAAGAGTTTAGACAGCCTATCCATATCTGATTTACCACCGAACAAATTTCTCAATAAAGCTACATGTCGAAGAAGCGCTCGCAGAAATACAACGATTACGACGACTTCTCTTACAAAGAAATAGCTAAAGTTTACTTTCTACATCCAGCGTATGAAGAAATGACCCTAATATGTTTAAAACGGGGAATTAGTAATAAAAGATACGTAAAACAAACTTATGTATGGACGACAAACGCTTCTAATTTTGTAAAAAAACTGCCCGATTTCAACGCTTCCAACGGTGAGTTTATAAATAAACGGTCGGACACAGTAAAAATCAATAAGATGAAATCAACGTATAATAATAGATCGTTCACAATAATAATAGTTAAAAACGAAAAAACGGAAAAGATTTTGCGAACGGTATCGATCGGTGAGATATCCCTGCAAGATGTAAAAGATTTCATCCCGACAGCTCAATCCATTTTAGAGTAATCGACAAACATGAAATTTGAATTTTTATAAAAAAATTAATTTAAAAAAAAAAACCGTTTTGTAACAGGACCTGTGAGACTTTTCTCATATTTCCCTATGAGATGCAAAAGCATCTTGAGAGGTGAAACCGTTCCGGAGAAATCCCGATGAACGTACACGTCCGATTACTAATGTCAAGACGAGTTCAATGACCTATAATACTATGACCTTCAGATAACCACGAGCCCAGAAATCTTAAATTCATTAACTTCATGAACATTATTAAATTCACTAAATTCGTTAAATCTGTTAACACGTGAAACGTGGTTTAATAATGCGTTAACTGAGATGTTTACATTTATGCTGTCAACAAGTTGCAACAATGAAAATTACCAAAGTTATCCCTTTAATATGAAACCATACATATTTATTTAGATGCTATCGAAACCGATGGGCTGATGACGGACACCCACCAGACGGCGAGGGAATGCAGGCGGCAGCAGAAGGACCAGGGCCCAGACCTAACACCCGGGGGTCCTTATACTTCATAAGATAACTACTTGTGCAGGGATGCGACCGAGTTGTAAGAGCTTCGGTCTTGGAAAGTCAAGGCTGGAATTCGGTACTAAACTGTCATTAGTGCAGTCAAGGTGTTAGCAAATAAATTCTCTGGTTTTTTATTTTCATCTTCGATTTCCTTTTTTTCTTTTACGTGACAACAGGGTCGAGACAGAACAGATTGTCGATACAGAATTGTCTTCCTACAATGACGTATTTTGAAAGTGAACCTGAAAGTGAACTTGAAAATGATACTTCCTAGTAACATGTCACATTTGATCTCTTGTTACAGTACACGTTTATATTTATTGAAATAGATCTCACTTCTAGGAAAACTCTACATCTTCTCTAGTGTTTAGTTTTTGGCACAACGATTCTCTTTACAGTGGCTTCTTTCGTCTCTATTATAGTACCGCGGAAAGATCGCCGACACACAGACAATGTGGACGATAAAGCGCAAATGCCGACAAGTCGAAAGGGTCGAAGAACTTCAATAGGCCTAACGGTCATCAATATATTTCGGTACCGCAGCCGTTGATGTTCGGTTAGTCATCGGAGAGTCAAGTCGTTAGTCGACAGTTGTCATATCTGCATTACTGCATTAAATTCGTGTTAAATAATCATCGTCTTTTGTTTAATTCACTGTAATAAATCCATCTATCAATACATTATCACATAGGGTAGAAACCACTGGAAATCCAAATTTCTAATATTTCTGAATGAAGAATTTATTACGTTCATTTACGCATTTGCTCTTTCTATTCCGAGATACATGTAGTAGCAACTCATAAAAGGCATTTTCCAAATTCCGAAAAAATTAATGCTTACGTATAGCGAATGCAAAAGAAATTCATAGAAAGCAATGCATTTATACGAAGGACGATATCCGGGTCATGATTTTTCATTAAGGTTGAACGCATTTTTTACGTGTACATGGAAAATTTCCAGACGGAAAATCTAATTACGTACATGCTCCTGTTACAAATGACGACAAATTACAAAGCACTTTTTTGCAATTTTAAATATTGCAATTTGTAGGTGATTCAAAGCAGATTAAGCAGTTGTTTGAAATATTTTTTTGTTAGGTTATTGGAAATTGTATACGCGATTTCGCTAAACACCCTGTATAGCAAATAATGTAGGAAAACATAAAAAAAGCATGAAAACAGAAAAGTATCGCATTATCTTCCCTTGTTTTTCATACGATGACTTTTACAACATTAAAGCTAAAATATCGTATAAACTAATCATTTTTTGATCCAGCTACTTCAATACCTTCTTTTTATAGAATCAAAAAATGCATCGAATGATCACCTTGACTTCTCATCGAAATAAAATATTTGTCGTGCAAGAAAATGTGAAGTGCGAACGCCTGGGATGGTCGCGCCTGGCTCTCGTCACCCTCGGCTGTGGAAAGAGAAAGCGTCAACGCTTGAGGATCCAATAAATTAAACCCTGCCCTGTATGGTGTGTGAACGAGCGGGCCCCGACGTTTTGCGACTGCGATTCCCGGTATTTTCAAGTATTCTTTGTGTACAATAGCCGACGTGGACGAACGTCGAAGTAAAATTACGCGAGTTCGGTATTTTCGAATCTACAGAACGTGCTTTAAATGTGACTAAATCCGCCACTTACTCAAATCATACCTAAGCTACCGAACCTTTATAGTAAAAGTAAAGGATGTATATTCTGAAGCAAGAGACATCGAGGCAGGGGTACCGCAAAGAAGCGTCTTAGGGCCAATATTATACACGCTATACACGGCCGACATATCAACAACAACTACCACCAGCAAAATACTGACATTCGCGGACGACACGGCTGTGCAAGTCAGGCACACTAATTCAGAAACAGCAGCCACATTACTACAAGAACGCATCGCAAAAATAGAAAAATGGCTAGAAGATAAACAAATAAAAGCAAACCCCAGCAAATGCAACCATATTACATTTGCACTAAGAAGACGGAAACCACCAAATATCCAATTGAATGGCACGCATATAACGTGAACAATGCAAGTTGAATACCTAGGACTCCATTTAGCACACACCTTATACATGGAAGCGACACACTAAATCAATTATGAACAAAATATGTATAGAAAGAAGACAGATGTACTGGTTAACTAGTCGAAACTTTAAACTCAGCATAGGAAATAAACTAAAAATCTACAAAACGATAATAAAACCAATTTGGACGTACACAATACCATTATGGGGGACAGCAGCGAGGTGTCACATAAATAAACTAGAGTACAAGTTACAAACGAAGATACTGAGAAGATTACTCAACGTCCCATGGTATGTCAGAAACGAGGATTTAAAAATACCATCGGTCGAAGGAGAAATCGGCAGGTAGGCAGAAAAATACAAGGAAAGAACGGCAATACATCCAAAAGCAGCTGGCTGCCGAAGCGAGCAAAACTCTCATAGAAAGAAGATTAAAAAGAAAACATCTCACTGTCAAACTCGAAGATGGTATCCCGCTGGGGGTATAGCTATCCACATGTTATTTAGCAATTGTTTCTTTTTTTTTTTTATTTTTAAGAATTTTACAAACAATTCTCATTGAGAATTGTAAGTAAATTACTCTGGCGTGGTACTATAACTTGAATAATAAGTGTTTATCGTATGGTTTAGCAAGTAAGTCAGAAAAATTTACCAAATGTCCTGCTGGACAAATTGTAAAGTACAAATTAGATAATAAAAAAAATGTGACTGCCTTAAATTCGCCTTTAGTACTTTCTTACAATCAAAAGTGCCGGAAAAATCGTGGGGGTCTAATTCTTAGACCACCCTGTATTTTATGAATATCGCTTACAAGTGTGTCGGTGAAAGCGACTTTTATGATAACTTTCACTTTCTTATTTTAACAGACATTTGTTTTAAATGGCCAGAAAAACCTTTTTAAGTTGGTTTCTTTTGAAAGAATTGGCCGACTAATAAGAAACGCGTACATACATATAACACATAAGAGTAATAGTTGGAATAAAGAAATGTCGGGTGACGGGGTCAACGTCAACGGGAAATCGATGAACGGTAATCGAAAACTTCTTTGGATGCGAACTGCTTTTGAAGTGCTTTTGAAACTACTTTTGAAATAAATTAGCTCCAGCCGTTTATGATCTGCTCGCAAGTTCTGCCGAGCAGTCAGTTTCCTGCGAGAATCCAAAGTAAAAACACAAGTGCGAGAGTAAAAAAGGATTCACACAAAATTTCTCCGAGTTGTATTTATCGCACTCAAAGAACAACGACGCACACAAGCATCAATCGACACAAGCTCGACACATGGAATTTTAGCTTTGCGTTATGTGATCAATTTTATAGTGAGAGGTAAAATGTAACTCCATATCCATAATAGAATAGAAATTATATTATAAATTTTAAAATAAACAGCTTGGAAAAGTTGAAAGAGAATATTTTAGAAGGAGATAGACAAAATAATGCGGACAAGTAGTAGAACAATGCGTAGAAACTAGAAAAAATGCAAGGAATGTGGGAAATGTAAGCTAGAGTGGATGAGAGAGACAAAATCGATGTATGTCTGATGAACAGAAAGAAAAGAAACGATAAAGAAAAAAATAGAAAGGATGCAAGTCTCGTGAAATGTATTATGCATCGAAATAGTACCTTCCAAGTAGGTCGGGCCAGCTGCGCAAGAAGCAGGGGCATTAATTAAAAGACAAAGTGAAAGAAAGCAATTAAACGTACTAGTTGGAGAAAGGAGAAACAGATCCCGAGCAATAGTGTGAAAGGTTGTTGGTTATTTTCTTGAAAAAAAAAAAAGACGTCCGAATATTCTGAAATATTAAACTTCTTTATACAATCTTGACCGAAAATTTGAAATTAGTAAGTACACATTCCATAGAACTCAAAAACGCAAAAATGTCAGTTTAGAATTAGAATAAAATATTATCTTCGAAATTTTATTGAAATAAATAATATCATTGTCGGTATTTGTGATATTAATTTGGAACTAACCTTTCGATCGAGTAAAAGGATAACGAAAAATGCAGATGATAGATTTAGAGAGTAATTATTTCTTTTTCATTAAGATTTCTCGCGTTTCTAGTATTGAATATGAAAATAGTATGTATAAATATTAATAATTAGTTTACTTATGATATCATATAACATGTGAATTTTGTAATATCATTTATTCGAATCTATGTCAGGCTACGCTGTGAAGCGATTAATAATGGAATTAGCAAGCGATTCCAAATCTTTGATTAGCTTAGTAGTTTATTATTTTGGGAAAATGGAAGAAAATAAATTGAAATTATTTGCTTAGCGAAAATTGGGAAGAAAAGAAGGTAAAGCAAATATAATTCATTATTAAAATTACATTACTAAAACTAAATAGTGCAGAGAGAATTTAGATGAAGGTTTTTAAAATTGTAAAAAAGCACAGACACATACATACTTTGCAAAGTACTTGAGATGTTGGGACAACGCATCAACAACTGAAGAGGGTAACACGTAAATTGAACAGAAAAACATACCAACAATATTTTGCTATTCTCTGATTACGTCTCAAATAATATATTATTTTATTATTTTATGTGAATCAAATATTTTTGGCTTTTAGGAAGCTCGTATATTAGAAATGCTTAATCACAATAAAAAATTAATTCTTTTTCAAACAAAAGTTTTAGTGAAACTGTGTATTTTATAAAACTCAATTTTTTGAATAACTTCTTCCTATATATATATATAAGGGCTGGCTGACTCGCTTATTTTCCAAGATATTCGCGAAAAACTGCCGATACGAGTAAATTCTGCCTTTGGTTATGCGTCTGTAGTCCATGTATCGTTCGATTTGAGGATCCCTGCTTAGGCTGAGCTACTTGCGTTCATATAAGGAGGTTTGCTCGCGCACAGGGACATTTCGGTTAATTTTTAATTGTCAATAACTAGAAAATAAAGCCGAAAATGCAAATTTTTTATTCTTGAATTTCATCATATTTTAGCTGTAAGAATCATCCCTTTAATTCTTTTACATCTATAGTCGAACACCCTGTATATAGGAAAAGGTTGTTCAATATGTTGAGTTTTATAACATATGCGAAAATCATAGACATCAGAATGTGGTTAACATTTATACAGTTTCACTGAAGGTTTAAAGTAGATTTTAAAGGGATATAAATTTAATGATTATCGCAGTAATTAATGATAAAGTAGTTTGAAATTTATAAATTATATAAAACTTTGAAATTATTATTGGGTCTTTAATAGAATGCATACAAAGCTGCACGAAAGGTACATTTCAAAGCTTAGTCACGTCGGAAAAGCTTCCTAGGGTGAGGGTGGATTAGCTTCCATTTTGTTTTAATTAAGCGACAGCCTTCTAGAAATTAATTGACACCACGGCTGATGAACGTTCAACGTGAGTAAAATGCAAAATTAATTTGATTACAACAAATTTAACTTTCATTATACTTTATGTTCTAAATTTCTATTAAGAATACATAGTGTCATTCGTCAACAATTTTTTAAATTTTCTATTGGTTATATGCGAAGAAAATTATTTTTTGTTTCGATTTATTTACTCAAAAAAAAAAAAAAAAAAAAAAAGAAAAAGATTTGTGAAAATTCTTCTACGACTAATTAAATATTCCTTCATGAAATCTTTTATTTTTTCCCTTTCTATCATAAAACATGATAATCTAGAATAGTTTGATATTCGCCTGATTTTTGTAAAATTAATCAACGTAACGTTATCATAGTTCTTTATATTTTTGAATTTGTGCATTAGCGGGAACACATTTTCCTCAATTCCAACCTTATTTTAATTTATGACTGGGCCGAGGTGTCGATAAGCACTTTGGCAAAATGCTTGAGCGAATGTTGTGAATTAAAAGTCGGTAGCCGACGACTCGAAATTGCCAAGTTCTGAAGCGTCGATGATATGACTATTTAGAGTCCTTTGAAGATACGTAAGACAGTTCACTAATGGCAAGCAACCTAACGTTCCATTGCCAAAGAATAAAGACTTTGTTTAAAGGATCTGGCCATGGAGTGGGAAATGCAGTGTTGCATTTTTATAAGCGGACGATGAGGGACGGCAAGCGAGGGTGTCTATCCGACGAGCCCTCTAACATTCGTTAAAAAAATAACTTCAAACTAATAACTTTAAACGTAAAAATTACCTTATGCATTTGCTCAAAATATTTACACAAATGTTGAAGTATTATATATTATATTTTCCTTCATACACGCTCCTGTTCTATAATCTGTGATCAAAGCAGCCTTCTAAAGCTTGTAAATCGTATCTTTATCAACAATTTGTGATAATTATGATAATTCCCTATTTGTTAATTAATATAATAACTAAGAATTAACGTAATAGAGCAAACTAATAAGATTCATATGAAGTGAGATGAAATTTAAGGAATAAAATATGATATAGTTAATAAGAAATAAAGAATAAGCAGATCTTTACGAACACAACTGAAGAAGCGAAATCCATGCAGAGATTTGTTTCACCTGATAAATATTGTAATGAGCATTATACCTTGAATATCTTATATATTTTTTGACATAATATGCATTCTATGCATTCTTGCGTCTTTGAACGTTCCATAAATGCGTAATGTCTCGACTGGACTGTCGATTGTGTCGAACGTGATTCTAAATATCGGTTCGTTCCGGCTCGTATGATTTAATGACGCGAACTTGTGCAGAACAGTTGTACGGATGTCACAATTTTTTCCGATCGAACGTTGCCAGTATATTCTATCGGTTAAAGCAAGAAAAAGATATATAGAAGGTATGTAATCGGAAACATCGTTAAAGGAATTATAACGAAAAAGCGATCTATGAAATGTGACGTTATAATACAAACGCGTGGTAAAAAATATGAATAGATCAGGAATATTTACATGTATTGCAATAGTAGTTACAAGGCATTGCAATACCTCTATAATCCCAACTACAGCATTCTTGTCAATAGAAGATTGCAAAAACTGGATTTATTACTTCTTAACGTTCTCTTTTATCACTTGCGACGTTGGAGCCGTAAAAGCATAATAATATAATAAATGTAGTATCGGAGGAAAACCCTGAGTAATTAAAGGTCTATTACATTTACCATGGGTCATCCACGTCTGTGGAACGTGTGCGTGCCACGTATACCGGAGCAATGGTATATGAGGTAGCCGTTAGTGAGTTGAGGAGGGTATTGTTAGTGTCACGTCGGAGACATAATAAGTCACGAAACCGATAGATCGTCGGTGGTTTTTCCTCGCGTCGCAGTTCGAACGTTTAACGAATAAGTAATGTTTAATGTAAAGTTTAAAGAATAAGACTGCGGCGAGCGCTTATTTTGGAGAGTCTTTATATTGAGGTTTCAGTCCCTCTGGAGGGGTTGTTGTCAGGGGGTGTATTATCTCAGAGGCGCCTATTCCGTTACTATTTGGTTATTGCTTCGGTGGCTGTGGTATGCAGGATGTCTAGTCTATCCTATTACTGTCTCTGAGCGGGGAGTCCTCTTGAGCGTGTGACATCAGCGTTGCTAACACGTTGGCTGCTGCGTCACCCATATTCGGGTGACAGCAAAGTTTCTGATACTGCTGCGTCACTCGTATTCTGGTGACTCTTATTTAACTACTTGCAAAGGATCGTCGTAGGTATTTGAAAAGATATTCCACAGGAAGCGATAAAACTATTGAATCGTTATAAAAGTAATACGAAAGTGCTTTATTAAGAAAATTATTTGGAATGTAAAATTTTGAAGCGTCCTATACGAATGCTGAGGTTGGTCGGAACAATTTGGACAATAAGTTGCTTTCTTTTCCTTTAAATTCTTTAAATTTCCTTTAAATTCTCTCGTGTCTTTGGTCGGTCCGTTCGACGTCTTTTATCTGCATAACATAGTTTGCATGCGCGTCTGATGCTTCTTCCGGAATCATTTTTCCGAACGGCGATATTATGCCGACTCCGATGAGGATTTTTTGTATTTTCAGACAACCTTAATAATTTTGCAGCTAATAATTCTCTGAATCTTCTAATATTTACATCCTTCTCCTTGTTGCAATTTTGTAAACCGTCGAAGCGTTTATAACAGAAATTGGCAGAAGAAGTTGAATGCCTTTTTCTAATTATGGTGGCATAAGCATCCATTTGGTCGGAATAATCTATACCACACTCGTGGCCTGAAGGAGATTTCATTGAAAACACGCGCGGCAGTCAACGTATTAGGAATGTGGTCGGCGTGAAGAAGAGCCGTTGCAACGAAAGAAGTGAGTGACGAATGATGACTGCGTGCATATAGAGAGACGGAGCATCATACTTGATTTTGTGTTGGCGTGAACGATATTGAAATAAATCGTTACCAAATAAATGGGCCAGGCAGCGTATATCTGAATAAATTAATAACCAAATCAACCTTTAGGACTTTAACCTGACTTAACTTTATGATCCAAGAGTCAATTGCCAATTTGATAGATATAAATTACGTTTGAAGTTTAATAGTCACTAATCTCCCATTAAACGAGAGATGTTCAACATTAGATATAGATTGTATCCGTTTTAGATGTTCTTAATGAAACGCTATTGAAAGACCGATCTTGTCTCCATTCACTTGCTTTTGTTATTAGTTTTATGCTTAATATTTCTATATTTTTCTAAACTAATTAATAATCATTCTATATACTTTAAACCCTTATATTTTTCTCATTTATGGTCAATTAATTGTCAATTTTTTTCGACTTGAACGAATTAAATTCTTGTACTCAAATTAGTTCTGAAAAAATTGTTCTACTCTTAAAGTATATAAATCTAAAAACTTTAACGTAGCTACAGCTTCGTCAATAATGTCAATTTTAATAAAGAATTTAACAAATTGCACAATTACAATTTAACATGCAGTGCGATGGAGTGAATGATTTAGAATAAAAAAATTCATGTAAGCATAAAAAGCTGAATTTGTAATCCACGAAAGAGAATATACAGTTTCGAATTACTCCAACAGTTAGTAATTAATTACTGTTATTATTAGCGCGTGTCGGATGTCGCCTGTTGCGTTGTTTCATAGCCGATACAGATATCTTACATTTATTCAGAACTGTATGAATCAGAATTGTATTAACAAATATGTTACTGCTGCGAGTTCCACATCTAAACGTAATTTCCACTCATTATTATTTTTAGCGCAGCCCAGAAGATAATAACAAAATAGATTTATCTTGTTTAGGCCAATTAAGGGCCGAGAGTGTATATTAATGAGGTATCTTCATGCTTGGTACTGCACGCACCTGTGTAAATAAAAACTGTTTGATTTCGAGTTCGAAATCGTTACGATTTGATTATATTCGATTTTCACATGAAACATTATTTTATTTTCTTAAAAACATAGTTTTGTTCGTAAAAAGACAAATTTATTTTGTTGCTTAGTATGAGTTTTTCTCTTCCTGATATATTTATTATCTTGCTGAATTACATATAATTAGACTATATATATATATTACGACACGTAACGATATTCTAATGACATGTAACGTTAACCATATTTAGATTTCTAATATCTTTATAAATCTTATCTGTTTGGATTTTCGACTCCAGAATTCTTAGTAGTTTCTTCTTTATTGACTTTAATGTGAAATTTCTTAATAAACAATCATGTCCACTTTCAAGTAGTACATTTTTTTTATATATGAAATACCAGTTTTGTCGTTTTCTCCTCCATTTTTAACATGTAGTTCATAGAGTATCCCGATATATTGCCTGAGAAATGCATGTTTAACTCTGTTGTATATGCTGGTAGTTGAAGCATCCTCTTAGAGAATATATTTTGGATATTTTGCAGCTTGTCAAATATATCGCACCTCGTAAATACGTTGGGCGCACGTAGGAGCGAGGTCGATACAATTGCGTCGAATAATTTTCATTTTCTCCAGTTACGAGACTTTCCTATAACAAATGATCTGCAAATTGTCTAAAGTACAATTTCTTGCTTCTGTTGCAAAGTATTATAACTAGCTTTCCCACAGGTTCCTCACGATGAAAAAAGAACTCCCATATGTCCACAACTTATGTATTCCTATTACACGATCCCCCTGTTTGGGTCTGGATATCCAGAACCCACCCCAGATATTTTCCATATCTTCCATTTTTTAATTCCATCTGTATTATAGATATATCAAGACTAATATGTCTTGTCTTTATAAAAAATTGATTGTTTTTGAATGAACGATAAGAGTTGAGATGACAACTCTTGAAAAGGGCAAATCCACAAGAAAATATACAAACAGTGAAAAGGATCGGTAAGATATTGGTACTGAGAACGGAAAAAATGTAATAACCCAATAATAAGAGAAAACTTCCTAGAAACTAAAAGAAAGTACTCGAAAAAATTGGAAAAGTCTACGCCAGTGTTCAAGCTACGAAGCATATAGTAAGCACATACTATAATTTGTCTCATTGTTACGATATCGCGCAATGAGGAAGAGGCTTCTATACTACGTCACTAAATTCCTTTATATCTACGTCTTGCTATTGACAATGTTAACGCCAGTCGTCATGACGAAAATGGCTCGCAGTTGTTTCGTGGACAGATGCACGTTACTTTACAATGACTGCTGCTGTGTGCGCATAGTTAGCATCAAAGTGTCTAATGCGCATTTCTAAAGTGACGCCTTATGTATAATGGACCGAAGAGTTCATAAAACGTCTGGACAACTATAAAAAAAACTCGATGCTATTTTATTAGCATCAGTAAAGAGGCAATTGGCAATTCTATACTGGGATATGTAAGGTAAGAGTAGTAGTGCCGAAAAATAGAAAAATGGCTACAAGATGAAGGAATAAAAGCAAACTCGAGTAAATACAACCATATTACATTTACACTAAGAAAACGGAAACCACCAAATATCCAATTGAATGTACATAATACAAACAAGACAAGTTAAACACTTAGGACTCCGCTTAGCACACAACTTACATGGAAGCTACATACTAAATCAATTATAGACAAAATACGAATGAAAAGAAGACAGACGTACTGGCTAACTAGACAAAACTCCAAACTGAGCATAGAAAATAAACTAAAAATATACAAAACCATAACAAAAGCAATTTGGACGTACGGAATACCGCTATGGGGGGCAGCAGCGAGGAGTCACATAAATAAACTAGAGTCGCTACAATCGAAGATAATGAGAAGATTACTCAACGCCCCATGGTATGTCAGAAACGAGAAGAAATCGTCAGCTACGCAGAAAAATACAAGGACGCATTTGCTGCGGAAGCGAGCAAAACTCTCATAAAAAGAAGACTAAAAGGAAAACAGCCCACTGATCTCACTAAAGAAATAAAATAGACAAACTCGAAGATGGTATCCCGCTGGGAGTAGCCATATTATCTAGCAATTAAGCTAGAAAAATTTACCAAATGTCCAGCTGAACGAATTCTAAAGTACAAATTAAATAATAAAAAAAAAAGTTTCTTACATGAAACTATACACATATATTTTAGTATATTAATCGATCTATGTCGGTATTCCTTATAAAAAGGTATTAATCTATTTGTATCGAAGAACTATTAGCTTAGCAGATATTTTTAATATTTTGTGAAATTAAATATATGAAAGACAAGGAAACGAAACAGTATTCTTCGTTTGTACTGTTTACATTGTTCTTGTCTTTCACACATTAAATCTGATAATTTAAAGTTAAAATTAAACTAATCACAAATTAAAATTAAACCGATAAAAACTTAAAAAGATTTAAAAAACTACTCGTTAATATTTACGCTTACATTTAATGAAATTAACAGATAATGAGTTATTTTTGTATATACGTATGTACATTACTTCCTTTCAGCTTTCCTTCATTTATCATAATCTTTTTTCTCATCCCAGTTAACTAATCTCATTAAAAACAACTTGCTTCTGTTCTTAGCTTTTACCTTATAAGCGCTGGTAATCTTTCCATCTATTCACTTGCGAACACAGTTCTTTCGATAAAATAAAACTTTATAAACTTAATATTTATAAAAGTATTTCGAAATGATTCTTCGAAATGTGTATTATTTTCTAGAAATATAAGTAAATAAATGAAGTAAAAGAATTAAGGCATAATACCACTTAAATTAACGCGTTATAATACTTCTTCTAGAAAATCTTGTTTCCAGAAAATTAATTTAAAAATTATTGGAATATCTATACGTAACATGTATAATTTAATGTGAATCTTCATTATACATATTCAATACCTATGATCTCTATGCATAATAAATAAAAAGCTAGTTTTCCTGGTAAAAGAAATAAAGGCTTCTAATTAAAGTTTAACAGCCAAAAACAATATTTCTGTACTACAATCATCCTTTCATTCCGTCCTCCCTCCTCGAATAATCAAAAGTTCGATTAACCATAAATATATAATATCGTAACGGACAAGAAAATGTTTAAAACTGATACTTCCATGAAGTGTGTATTGGTAACTTTTATGCTAAATATGTTGTATCCTATTCTATGATATACATATAACTTACCTACATCTCTTCATTTCTCTTATCAAATATAATTCCGTTTTATAAAATCATGCCTTTTCGTTCCTCTTTTAAGTTTCCTTTTGTACAACATTGTCCATGTACGTAATAATTAGATTAGATGTTTGTGCTTTTAAGAGAATTTAAAAATGCTATTGTAAAAAGATTGATGAAATATCAAGAAAGTATCGTTATTTTACTGATTAATTAATTATTTTGGAAAAAGAAAGGTCAAATTGAAAATACATCGTTAAATAAAATTAGAGAAGTAAAAGAGTAATTATTCGAAATAGGGACGCCTCGTCAATTACAGTGACCTTAAAATGTGTTGTCAAGCTCAACATTTAAGTTTAGTTGAAGTTTCTAACGAATGTCTTGAAAACTAAGGCCATGTCCAGCTGGACAAATTGTAAAGTGCAAATTATGTAATAATAATAATAATAATAATAAAAACTAAGGTCAAGCAACAGTTGCGTAGGAAACGGTACGTATAGGGAAAAATTGTTCAGACCGTTGATTTTGACAATACATTTCAAGGTTATTGAAATTGACTAGGTTGCTTCTATTTCGAATAATGATCAATTACCAATAAAAGGAAACAAACCAAATATAATTCATCAATTCAAATTACATTGTTACTAAAATTAGAATGCAAAAATGTACAAGATGTACGTAACATGCAAAAATATATGAAATATTCAGAAACTATGGTTACGGTAATATTTAATGTTTACATTACATTTTTTTATAATTATTAGTAATTAGTAATTATTTAATGTCGATTACATTTTTTTCAATCCTACGCACTAAAGTATATTAAATCTCTATATGGACTTTATAAGACTGAAAGTGCATAAATATTAGTTGAAGAGTAACAATTAACAACAGATATCGAAACACATATTGGAGCAGAAACATGTATGCAATACAATAGCAGTGCAACTACAATTAGACGCATCTTAATCTCGAATGATTTGAGGCTCGGTAAGAGTAAGACGTCAATCAGGATAAGCGAGTCTGCAATATGCAGCGAGCGATGGAGACTGCTTGTTGTAAAGGCTGGTTCAGACGCGGCCGGTACATTAACCAAGTAGTAGGAAGTAAAGCCGAATTTACACTGTTTCATTGCGGGTGATCATTGCGGATGATTCATGAAAAAAAAAAAAAAAAAAATCGTCCTCAGTCTCGTTTTATTCGCAATAATCCTCTAGAGTGAACGGTTTAAACTCAACTTTACTGACAACACTCTACAGTTCGACTAGACTAACTGTCCGTGTGTGAACCAGCCTTAAGACGAACGCCTCGAAGGTTAAATGGGATCAACGCCGCGTTGTTCCTACTTGCCGTTAATTACACTATGCCCTCACGTCCTTTCAATTGTACATACGAATCATCGATGTCACTGTACGTTAATTCAATTTGGATCGAATAAAAGAAAGAACAGGCCACGGCACTAACCGCACGATTCACTGTCCAACTAACAACTCGTATCGCGCATAACTCGATCATGAAACAACTGGGTTAGCAATTTGGCGGCACGGATCGTTGATTGTCGACACAGGCAAGAGAGACGCCCACCGTGCATTATCAGAGGGAAAAATATGGATTTGACGAGAAGCAGATGTTACTTTTCACCGATAATCAGCACTCACGCCTAAAAGCTTACGCCGTTACGCTTTTAGTCGTTGTTTTAAATGCGGCTGCATTGCATCATGAAACGAAGTAACCAAGTGGGAGAAAAATCTGATCGTCGATATTTCAACGAAATCGATGTAAACGATCTCGATGTGTTCCGTCACGGTTTTCATTTCTACGAGGAATTACGTCTACGCTTATCCTGCTTTTTACAGATGCTGACCGTAAAGTTATTTTAATAGCTGAAAATGTTCAACTCTTGCGGCTAACGTGCCCCTCTTTGCCTGTATCTCTTGTTAATATTTACAATATTTAAGGCACAGATTTGAGGAAAGTTCTTTCAGTTTATTAAATATTTATTTTAAACATTGTAATGTGCCACTTTCGGTATATTTCTTGTTGCCATTTTAATTTTAGTTGGAGGATGAAAAAGAATTAAAGAGAATAGACGCTTGGGAGTTGCGACAGTCTTTTCAAGTATTTTTCATATTTTAATATGGTTCCAATATCGTATCTTTTGTGTCGCTTGTAATAAGTTAATTCCAACACGAGAAGATAAAAAAATAAAAACCCGAAGACTACATAGACTTTTCAAGTATTTTATATTTATTTTTAATATTTTAATGCTGATTTTTTATATGAATACCTTTCGATATATATGTATAGGAGAAAAGAATTGGCAAGTATAAATACTTGTAGATCGCGATATCTTAAATGTTTTAAATCTTTACGTCAGCATCTAATTAAATAATTGAAAATACATTTTTTCAATCTTTTATTTGTTAAATAATTATTAGCCTTTGTTATAACGAAGGGATCAAGTATTTCGTCTTGTCTGCCGTTTATCAATTTTTTAATAATAATCGTGCAAGTATTACTGCAAATAAATAAGAATATAGACAAACAATTGCATTAACGGAATGATGTGTATTCAACATTATAATATGAATATTTAGAATAATTTATTCTAGAGAAAAATGTATATAGGTAAATAAATGAATCCATAAAGAAGAAAGTGGGAGGGGGGGGG
>CM026178.1:2921765-3150411 GCA_014825975.1 Bombus haemorrhoidalis
AGTTGGTTAAAGGGGTATCCTGTATTAAAATGTTTTAAAACAGTGTCTTTTTGTGATTTTTCTTTTTCTTTTTTTTTTTTTTTTTTTTTTTCCGGGTTGGTTTTTTGTTTTTTTTTTGGTGTTTCTTTTTTTATATTTTTTTTAATTGTTTTTTTTTTTTTTTTTTTTTTTTTTTTTTTTTTTTTTTTTTAGAAGGGAAAAAAAGAAATGAAGTTATTGAATTTTGAGGTATGGTTCTATATATATTTAACGAATACAGAAAAATTTTTTTTAAAGAAAAAGAAAAATTATAACAGATTTCTAAGCCTATTTCATGGACTGCATTTTTCAATCGGCGTGAAAGATCCACCCCGTAATTCTTGACGAAAAAAAGGAAAAACCGAAAAAGGATCGATGAACTAAAGAAAAGGGCAGAAAATAGCGTGAAGTTAAAAATTTTGACGGTTTTAAAAAAATGTGTTTTTTTTTAAAAAGAAAAAATAATCTTTAAGGTACTAAGGTGCAATTATTTAAATAAACTTTCATCGAAAGTTCATCGAATAAAGTTCATCGAAAAGAAAAATATACAATAATTTAATCCCTTTTTGGTTGTTCGTTTCAGTCAAGAATTACGAGGTGGATCTTTCACGCCGATTGAAAACTGCAGCCCATGAAATAGGCTTAGAAATGTGTGTTATAATTTTCATTTTATTTAAAAAAAAATTGTTTTGTATTCTTTCCCTTCTAAAAAAAATCACATAAAGGACTTGAGGTCCAAGGGCTGTCTTCGACGGATTACCCTAATGCCAATGTGACCTAATCGCATTCTCGCGGTTACGATTTATCGTTAGATCACCTTGAAGCAAGTCGTTTTAAGTTAAATACTATGGGAACTGTTTGTACTTTGTTCGGTACACAGGGTTCGGTCAAACAACCTTTACGGACGGCCATGCGATGATTCCATGTGAAAAGATAGTAAGAGAATATAAAATACAAATTTTTCGTCCGTGGTTTATTTTCCAAGCAAGAGAGCCTGAAAATTTGTCGAGTACACTTGAACTTGGCCAATTATCTGCGAAAATGGCTTCATTTTCATGAAATTAGAGTTTGAACATATTTAATTAAAAATCGTCCTAATACACGAGTATGACAAATTTCCAAATTTTATTTTTCATTTTTGACTCATTTTCACATGTTGTATAACTTCTTGTCGATTATTTACACCCCTCCAGTCCAGAATTAATAACCTTCAAATACACGTACTTGATACGTTTTCCAATTTGATTTTATCGAAAGCGAAGATTCTCTATATTTTCCTCTGACGTTTTCACAAGGCCATTTACAATGACCTCATTTGTAAATCGATGTTATTCAGCCGGGCTTACATTTTTACGAGACCGCGACTTTTCATGAAAAATCATACTTTTGTAAATGTAATTAAGAAAATTGAACTTAAGCAGAGGCTTACTTCACCCTCTAAACAACTCGTAACAACTATTTTATTTCAGATATTTTATTGACGAGATAATTGTAATAAAATAATCGAAGGGGACTAAAACTCGATCCTAGCTGAAGTTAAGTTAAACAATTGTAGAGTAAAATTTTGCACTGTTTTATCTATCACTCCACTTTTTTCATAGATTCAGTTGCAAAAAGCAAAATTATACCTTTTTCTAGGATAGAATCCTACGATCTTTTCTGCATAAACTAATTTTATAACTAATTTAATCACTTTAGGTATAAAATATATAAAGGAGGATCATAGAAAACTCAAAATTTTTCAAGATGTTTTATTATTTTAAAAATTGCTATAATTATCCTATATCTTCACATTCAGTGCATTTTTACAACTTTAACTCTTCTACGACCTTTCAGTCGTTTTATCCCAAATCGTATTTCTATCTTTTGAATAACGAATTTTCTTGAATGTAAGAAAAATATGAAAGAATCATTATCAATATGCATGATTCTCCGTTTCAATTGTACGATATATTATGGTTTTCCCAAAGTATTAGAGGTTCTTTTTCCAATTGAAACAAAAGCAAGATGGCAATTTTAAGAATTTAAGATTTAAATTTTGCGTAAATGCATAAAAATTTCAAACTCCATATTTTAATTCACAATAATTGTTCCGATTTTTTATAATTTCGAGAATGCGTAATCGTTTATGCGAGATCGTTTATTTAGATTACTACGATAATGGAGATAACAGTAAATGATGTTCTATGTACAGTGATTGAGTTGATACCTTTGATACGTTCATTATGATCTAATTTATGTGATTTAATTATGAAGCAGGCATTTTAGGTAATTAAATTATAACCACACATGTAATTGTTTTCACAAAATATTCTAATGAAACAAAAAGGGTAGTTTATGTATTTGCTTCGATTATTAATGACAAAATAATATTACGATTCCTAAACAATATTTGAAAAAGTAGTTAACAGAAGAAAACCTGCTTTCCATTATAGCAATATGTAATATTAGCAATTATTGTATATTATAAGCTCCATCGTTCATTTTAAATTGCTACAAGTATAACATACTTTGCTAAAAGCATAAAGTTCACAAAGATAGAAGCAAAATAAAGGCGAAAATATCTGTTTCGTAAACAAAAAATGCATAAAAGAAATAAAATTGAAAAATCATTTCATAAGAAAGTTACGAGTGTAACTACGGTACAATATCTAGAGAAAAGGAGAAGATGATATTGAATTACTAAGATTTTTAATATCTTAAGAATCGAATCACTACTTAATATCAATTTTTTAGATTCATCAAAGGTATGAAAGAAAAAATATTAAAAAAGATACTTTTATATCGTTTATCTGTATTAGATTTGAAAGATTTAGAGATAACGTCTTAAACGAAGCATCTTACATTCTGTAAAGAGGTTCGAGAGCTTTTGCAATGTCCCTCGTGTGCGTAAGTATAATTATTTATTTATGAAAAAAATTCTACGAATAAATGCCTGTATCTTCTACTGAATAAAATTTCTAATTATTTATTTTAAGAAGCATGTGTGAACTTATTATTTTAGTCCACATGATTATTGAATATCTATTACAATTTCTCAACGGTGTCAGTGAAAATACACATTGAACGGAAGATTTTAGTGGCATTTTCGTATAATCTTTAAGCAATTTAATATAATGAAACAAGATTTGAAAACTATTATGATATAATCTCTTTCTAATAATTTATATATAATATGTTTTCTATTGATTTAGTTAGTTTTTTAAATGTCCTACTCTTAATTGTTTGAAACAAATACAACAAAACAAACAAAACTATTTCTTTCATATGTTGGAGCTTTTATTTTTTTGGTAATTTAAATTGCAAGTTGAGAACATATTTACTTCACACATTGTAAATGGTAGGGCACAGCAGTCTGACGATTTTTCAAATGAAATAGAATTTCAATTTCTTATCTTATGTTAATACAAAGATGCAGCTTTATTTTTTGAAAAAGACTGCAGTGAAATGTGTCCCTCTACTCCCTCAAATATTATTCTACTTTATTTCAAAAATTTCCCATTATCCTTTGAATCATTTCGTTATAGAATTACTGCAATTTTATCTTTTCTTTCAATTCTTAAATATTGGCAAATGGAGGAGCACACTCTTTGCTTTTTGGCTTTTGAAGTAGCCACCATTAATCGCAATAAATCAAATTTGGCAATCAAGAGAAATAAAAATTATCGTCGTACGATGAAACCGAATGTCCAGAAAACATTCAACACACTGCCATTGTAGTGTGCAAAGTTGTATTGGTACGTCTTTTACAACGACGCATCTTTATACAGACATGAAACCTAATCTGTCGAACGTTGTGATCTTTATTTTGCTAAGACAAAATGGATCATAAATGGATTCGATAAAATAATATAAAACGGAAAATGTTGTGCATCCATTATTTCCTTATAAAACGAAAGAAACTTTTCGGACGACCTACTACCCTAATGGGACCGTAGAGTGTTCAAGTCGATGCAATTGTGGTTCCAAAGAATTACTCAGAATTTTCACATAGCGGTTTTATATCACTGTAACATCGTAGTCCTCAAGGAAGAGACAACGATACCAAACAATGCTGCTCCATATCATACAGTAATTTTCTGGGTGTGAATTTCATGAAGATTTTCAGGAAAATTGTATTTATCGACACAACCAGATATTACAAAATGAGTCTGGTCTGACATCAGCAGAAAGTTCAGCGCACTCTCTACAGTCAAAATTTCAAGTAACTCTTGAGAAAAATTTAGTTGTTGGACGACAACTATCTTGTATGGATGAAAGTTAGGGTCCTTGTGCGAAATTCTACGAACTGTAGTAGAGTAGCTTCGTGTTTAACGCAAAAGCACTCTGCCAAAAATTCCGAGCCTGTAACTTTATGGAGAGTCACGGTAATGAACAGTGTAAAAATGTATGCGAAACAATCGCTTTGTTCTAATAACCGATTTGCTATCTCTAAAAAGACGTGTCCGATACAAATGCACGATACTATTCGGTTTATCATTACTGAAATTATCAGCAGGTAGGCAGAAAAAGGAAAGATCTCGTAAAGAGGAGACTAAAGAGAAAACACCTCACTGATCTTCTAAAGAAATAAAACAGACAAACTGGGAGATGGTATTCCAATGGGCGTAGCCATCCACATATTATTTAGCAATAAAACTAGAAAATTTTACCAAACGTCCAGCTGGACAAATTGTAAACTGCAAATTAAATAATAAAAAAAGATTACTGAAATGACATCATATAAACTATCCTTTCTCTTAAACTCCACAGCACGATCGTATATACATGTATGGAAATTCCCATGGTGGGAGATAAGGCTCCTAGCGACCAGAAAATGTTTCAAGCCAGGCACATCAATCGATTTGTTAGGCTTCGTCGTGCAGTCTGCCTTGTATCTGGAATCTGCATTTAATCTACGTTTATTTAAACAACATTTTTCACTCTATATTTACTTTAAACAAATTGAGAAAGGTTATAAAAAATAGTTTGGTTTATATCCCATTACCTTCTGCGGTAAAGATTGCAAAGATGACATTAAATTTAACGAATCGATTGCGACGCTATGATTAGCGGCCGATTCGTAAAGCACATTTCCCGATATTTCGCAGTAAAATCATCACAAATTCGTTTCATAAGGTGATAATAGATGGACAACAATTTCCGTTTTATATTATTTTATTGAATTAGGTATGATCCATTTCGTTCTATTTCTATTATTATGTTTGTGCAAAATTCAATAAACTAATATAAAATAAAAAACATTATGCGTTTATTATTTCCTTATAAAACGAAAGAAACTTTTCGGACAACCTAATAGTCCCATATCGAAACAAATTAGAATAGACACCTTTCTTTATATAATTACGTAAAAAGCCATTTCCTACTATAGTCTTACTGTGCAAATTATTGCTATTTAAACCTATCACCGTTATGCCATTTTACGTACGCTCGTTCACAGCCGATTATAAACACGTGTCACATGAACAACTAAAGTTAAATGTAAAAATGCTTGTGAAAATGATGCACTGTAAGACGTTTACAGTTTATGAATATTAACTAACAATTAACAGAGTTTCGTGCCCAGGAATTTGATGATTTTACTGCGAAATATTGGGAAGTGTGCTTTACGAATCAGCCGCTAATCAATCGATTCGTTAAATTTAATCGCCATCTTTACCACAGAAGGTAAAGGGATACAAGCCAAACTATTTTTCATAATCTTTCTCAATTTATTTAAAGAGATGGCAATTGTAAAGAATTTCAATCATTTTCTGTGCTTCATTAAGCCTTACGTTTTTGATCCATTACGCACAATGATTGTAGTTGAAATTATCGCTCCTTAACGGAGAACAATATCTTTTATTGTATTATTTTCGAAGAAGATATTATCTCTTAAGACAGTAATTATCTTTCATAAGGCCAAGAACATTATAATTTCTGCGAAAGAACATTAAAAATATGTTTGACAAAGTTACGATAAATTTTCTTTATTAACTCGGGAAAACGAGTTTGCTTTTCGGCACCGAACTGTTTCGGAGCTAAAGTTACTTTAAACGTCCATCTACAGACATTGTCTTCTGGCATTTTGCCACTATTTCTAAATTCCATCGAGAACCATTCGAGCTTGCTCGAAACGAGATAAAACTTGGGAAATAAGGCAAATATTTTAAGCCAAGTCCTATGTATTGAAAACACTAAGCGTAAGCTTTATCTTTATTGAAAAGGTTGGTCGAAACTTTTGCCAACAAGTTTTAACTTGCTCAACCACGCAACTTTGTGACTTACGTCTGGTTGATTTAGTACGAATTAACTGTTCTGTTTTATGAGAATTAATACAGAGTTTTATATGTAATTGTGGTCGGAATTGTACGTGCTCGGAAATACTGCAATTAATAAATCTTCGGAAGGCGAAACTCTTTCTTTCTTATTAATATGTCGTAGTCGTACCTAGTAGTAAATAAATATTAAATATTTCCTATTCCTTTATATCACTAAATATATGGTAAAAATAGATAAATAAAATTTAAATATTAAATAATTCCTTTCCAAATATTCGTTTCTATCGCTAAATACATATGATAATTACAATCATGTAATTGCTATGTTGATATGCGTACATGGAAACATAAGTAGTGAACATTGGAACTGCTTTAAAATTAGTTTATTCTGTATAAACGTTGTTACAATTTGGAAAAAGATAATAGTCTCTCAACCAGTCTTATATCTTAATCCGGTACAAGTTTATATCGCATATTAGAACAAACTTATTTGTGCACTAAAAGTATTTCAAGCAGCTTAATTAATTACATTATTCCATAAATATAATATTATATGATATAAATCCTATATCTAATATAATATTCATAACGTTTAGTTAGATAGATATAAGGGAGAGGGCAATAAGGTGATAACGCCATAAGACTGAGAAAATGTAAACAGCGTGATAGATAAACCGAGATGTAAAACCGAAAACTCGTTCAAAATCGAAGGGCACGAACTAAGTAAAAAAAAAATAAAATCAATATAATTACTAACGTAATTACAAATAGATGTAATTACTACTGATAATACGTTACGAAATAAGGGTTCGAGCAATTAGAAGAATGCAGGTGGAAACCGGATGTTCTGCATGCGTAACAAATAATTCAATTTAAATCATATGTAATCCAAACACAATATGAAAACCAAAATACAGAAAGTTTGAATATGTTATAATTTAACGATTATAATACTCCACGGAGAAAGGGAGGAACGACATATATTAGCATTTCTCAGAAAACGAAAATTTATTTTTTTCAACATACAGAATGTTCGGCTATAAGATGTAAAAATATTTAAGGAGTTTTTTTAAGGCTACAGATAAGGTAGACATCAAGAATAGAGAAAGATGCATTTTCGGCTTTGTTTTTTCATTGTTGGCGATTAAAAATGAACCGAAATACTAATAACCCTCTGTGCGAATAAATCTTCTTACATGAAGGAAAATAGGTCAGCGTAAACAACGGGGTGCACTGCGATCCGCAAATCGAACGATAAATAGGCAGCAGCGTTCTTGTTCGTTCTTGTAATGAAGTTTGCTGGCGTACAATCTGTCTGCGACACTGTAGTGCCGCCGAGTGACGGTTAGGAATATCGCCTATGGTAAGCCTCGTGGCGTAACAAGCATATAACCGAATAAGCTGTAAAAATGAAGAGTGCGCTCTACACCTCAATTTCTTATAACTATCTTAAAATTCAAAAAATTTGTATTCAAATTAATGCGACATAACCAGTGAAAAAGAGTACATGCAAGGCATAGGAAAGAATTAACGTTGAACTCAAAGTCGTTGAAACTGGCATTCAATTTTCTTGCGAATCTTTCATATAATATACTGATAATAATATTTGTAATATTTATAAAAACGGAGGAGGTCTGTGCATAGGTATGTACTTGTGTCCGAAGTAATCTGAAAAAGTGCTTAAATGATTTGATAATAATTCTTTCATATTGAAAAGTACATTTTCTCCAGGATATAGGGTACATTCGCTTGACTGTCAGTTGATAGTCACTTTCTAGAAATATGTTGATTTTTATAACAAATAAATCATGAAATTAATTGTGGACAGTAAGCACGAAACATTCGGTTGGCGCAGTCGAAAAGCTCGCAGATTGAAGGAGAGAGGAAAAGGCAATCTTGCCACATGGTTACGACACTTTGTGACGCATTCGAGATGCTTTCGAGATGTCTCGAGTTATAGCGATTACCAGATCGTGCAGTAGCTCTAAACTCCCGTGAATATTTAACACGTTGGTCGCCGCGTCACCCATATACTTCCGTGGGGGCCGTCACCCAAGTATGGGTGACGCTCTTCATATTCGAGTTAATTAAATATAGGATATTATATATAGGATATAGAACATAAAAATATTAAAAACGAATTATACCATATTTTTTGTTAATTTATATTCTGTATAAAATATTACATTATGCTATATCGCACGGTATTTGTTAAAACATTTCAAACACATTTGGGGTGATTTTGGACACTTCGAACAATATGTTGCAGTGTTCTTTATGTTTCCTCTCGCTTCTTCGCGTGCGACAGTTTGCCTCTTTTTCTTATAATTCCCGATTCTTATGAATCTTCAAATGGTGGGACACCTTCGTTTTCTTCCGATGGTTGTCGGACATGGTATTTTCTGAGGACACATTGGGCCATTCGAAAACGAGAATTTCCCGAAATTTTCTTATCGGTATTTTTTTGTTTCTAGCTGTTTGATACACAATATGAACATTTACTATAGTTGTTCCTAATGCTTTTCCGTATCATAGAGGTATTTGAGACCATCTGGTCACTTCTATCGATACCAGTTTTTCCATTATTGTATACTACTCTCCTCCAAATATATTTTCACGCTGTCAATTGAGCGTTTTGAGGATGAAAAAATCACTGATGTGCGTCTCACAAAAGGTATGCTTCTCGACTAAATGAAAGATCTGGGATTTCTTCCGTGAGATCCCTCGGGATACTCTAGCCGGGAAGCGTACGGACGGTCGGATTTGGGCCCCGCAGGAAACTTAGCCGAATTACGTTGGGCGACCAACGTGCTAAAACGGGAAACGCTCTCTGACCACTGACAAGTGCGGACCCGGCACTAAGAGATAGTCTCAGTTATCATTTTGGATAAAAGTAACAGAGTATTCTAAGGTTTAATGAAGAAAAAGGAGAAAATTGTTCGCGAAAAGACAATAGATTGATAGTAGCTTCGGCTAGAGAAACTATCAATAGTCAATAGAGTTCGAACTTTTCAGACTCGAAATAGAAAAATCAGCGCTAAACGTAAGCTCTCAAAAAATGAACGAACAACGAGAATTAGTCTTAATACAAGTAGACTGTGCAATTAAGAAATACTGCGCCACTACGCAGTAACAGTAAGGTTACGATCAAGTATCAACAATTATTTCATTTGAATGGTATTCAAATAGGTAAAACGCATAAAATACACAATGAATGTATGATTCTCTCATTGATATATATATATATATATATATATATATATATATATATATATATTATATATATGTAAATTCGATAGAATATAAAACACCAATCGACGGTTTGACTCTCCTTGCGTTTACTGAGAGTCGGTCGTCGAACAATATAACTGGAGAAGGACGGGGACTTAGGAGAGAGAATAGAACAGGATTTCAAGAAGCGAAGATTGAACAAAGAAGAAGAGAAGCAAGTTAAAAGTTAGAAAGAGAAAGAGAAGAGAAATTAGAAGCGAAGAGTTTTGAGGAAATACGGAAGAAGAGTTAGAAAATAGATTCTTGAGTTTTCACGAATCGATCACCTGATTTCTCAAATATTACATACATACATACATATATATATATATATATATATATATATATATAATTATATCATATATATATATGCAGACCCCAAAAACTCAGAAAATCAATACATATTAAATTCTGCCAGTAACAGAACTAAAAATGTATTTTATAATATATAAAAAATAAAGGGAGGAAAATATTACTCTGGACTATCCCATCTTACACTACAACAAATTTTCTACTAGTGAATCAAACTTTAATATTAATTCCACATAATAAAATATAACTTAAAACATTACAATTGCTGAGATTTTTTAAACAAATAAATCCGTGGTGCGACTTTATGTAACCAGTAAGAAGAAGAAAAATTGAGCGACGTAACTATTTTGATAATTTTCTTTTAATTCGCCTATATATAATGCACCAAATTTTAATGTTTAGTTATTAATAGATCGTATCATCTGCAAAATTTTTTAATGAAACTGTATCAAACACAAGCATATTCAGTGTAAAGTTTACATGAAAGTTAAAATAAAAATAAAATGTCATCTGCGAGTGTACAAAAGTATGTAACCTAGAAAAATTTTAATAAAATTTTGTTATTACTTGATATACATTACGTAAAATGTAGCATAAGATTTGTTTAAAAGGAGGATAATTTGTACGGCAAAGATATAAAAATTAAATAAAATATTGATAAATATAAAAATTGGATAAAATATTGCGAAGATAATAAAAAGGACAATTTTGTTTGAATAACTATCAGCTATTAACGATAATTGTCTAAACATACGCTTTAGAATTGCGTATTTTACGTAACACGATTCTAGAAAACTTTAATCTTTGAAATCTCATGCGCGAACGCCCAAACATACTGTTCGATCGAATACGTGACGCGAACTGTGAAAATTTCCAATGACCTCGTGATGTACATATGTGATTAGCAAATAACAGTAACTCTCAGCGTTATATTCGATGTAGGTGCGGCGCAACGCAAAGTAGATGGGTGCGGTCTACGTGAGTTAGATCAGCATTAACATAGTAAACGATTTTGAAGTCTTGTTTATCATTAGAATATAAATTCTAATGAGCAGAACACACGATATTTGAATCAGTTTAAATTATATTTATTTTAGTTCAAAGCGTAATCAATATGTTATATATGATAACATCTTAAAGATAAAGAAAATTTTAATCAAAATACTACATCAGTACTTTCCATTTTACCATATTACCATTGTTATGAATAGACCTCCACATATACTTTCTCAATTTTTGGAAGGGAGATAGGAACGTCATTATTTTACAAATATAGGTCTAAATATTGAAACACAGCCTGGCATATCACTGCTGCTAAACATCTGAGAGGGTACCACTCTCGAAAATCCTAAAGATCCTACGATTATCGTATGCATACAGTAAATGCCTTGAACCACGCCCACTATAGACACTATAGACACTATGGACACTATGGACACTACGGACGCTACGGACGCTACGAACGCTATAGACTCTCACTGTAGAATTTCGACATTTTCATTGTATATAGGGAACTGATAAATTACGCTTCTCAGACAGATTGTGATGAAAAATGTAAACATCGTTAGAAGAGAGAGATTAATCAAGACAGTATAGAAACAGGCAGATAAAGGAAAACACGTGGTCCAGAGAATTACAATTATATTTAGCTATATGCTGCATTTTTCATTGAAATATATTCCTCGTCTAATTTTAAAGTACGTTGTCACCACTCACGAACCCACGAATAGCGGCTGAATGCGGTTACCGCAAAAATATGAAAATATAAGGCAAGAAAGAAAAGTGAAGCACGGTATCGTGACGAATGCCGGTATCGTTCCGAACAAATAAAATAGAATAGAAAGAATAGAAAAAGACGGAAAGATGGATAGTACAGCAATGTCATTAAGTAAGGTAGAGCCATTAATAGATGAAAACTACCAAGTATGGCTGTTGAAAGTAGGTGCAACCTCGAGAAACCACAAACTCTTTAACGAAGTTATAGAAAATGATAAACCTGCACAAAATGCTGAGGAAATTACTGAAGATTGCCTGATCTGGGAAGTAAAAGATAATGAGGCGTTCGAAATTATTATAATAACCGAACAGGTTGGACTGTGTTTAGCGCAAAAAAGATACGAAGCGATTTAAAATATATTTATGCGGAGGAAGCTGAAGATCATATAACAGATATAGAGTTAGAGCTAAAAGGTACTACAAAGGAAAGTCCTGAAACTGCAATGAAATATATAATCCGTGTAGAGAATGCTGCTCAGAGAAGCACATTTCTGGGTAAAGTAATATAACCGAAGAAATAGCACGCCATGAAGTCCGGGACGTACGTGTAAAATTTGAAAGGATGGCTGTAGTATAGAGAATTCAAAGCACAATCATCCTAGAAGACGTATAATAAACTTATTACGAAGAAGAGAATCGTATGAATGTTGGCAATAGTAATTACTATTACGAAGCGAATTCAACTAATGAAAAACGTACAATATGAAAAGACATATACCTCGCGTAAAACCAGCCATAAATCAAAGCAAGAGATTGCTTTTACAAAACGAACAAAAGAGACGGTACCTTAGAAAATAGATCTAATAAAAGAAGAGGAGGCACAAGAATTAGGGGAGAATTTAGCAATAAATAAATAAATTGGCTATTGAAACCCACGAAGAATATGCTTTTCATGCATTTGTATATTCCAGGATATATATCGAGAAGGATGATAACTCTCGACACCCTGAACAAACATGGATTGTGAATTCTGACACATCATCACACATGTCACTGGATGCTACGTGGTTGACGAATGTTGAACCCTACTCGACCAAAGCGAACCTAGCACAGGCAGTGCTATCTAAATGCCATTAATATCTAAAAGCAGAAGTGCAATACATGCAGATATGCCATGAATGATAATGAATGAACATAGAGATATATACATCAAAGGAGTCCTGTATATTTCAAACTTACGTACCAATCTGCTATCGTAAGGTACATAACAAAAATTGGTAATGAAGTTACCTCTTCAGGGAACTCAGTAACAAATACCAGGATGAGAGAAAGAATTAAGACTTGATAAAGAAGAGAATAGAGGTTATACGCTTGAAGCCAGGTTAAGGAATGATAATAAATCACACCTGTCTTCTGAGAAAGTAGTTTTAGACGAAAAGCGGTATATACTGGTGAGATCGGACATAGGGAATATTAGAGGTGTAAAAGTTGATACGATGTCATAGTATCGCAGATTAAGCCTTGTATGCGAGGAACACTTAGAAAAGATGAGAAGAAAAGAGATCGTAAAAGGTCTCAATTACTCAGTAGAAAAACTAGAGATAGAAGTATCTAAACTTCCACATACTGCATTATTTGTAAATACATCACATGCCGTTGGATCTTATACGGGTAGCCTTATGTGGGCTAATGCCAGTAAAATCTCTTAATGATGGTCGATATATGTTTGTGCTGATTATAGTAAATACGTATATTTTGTGCATATTTTTCTAATAAACAAACATGAGGCAATAGGTAGATTTAAGGAATATATGAATAGGTATGAGTGTATGTTAAATAAAAGAATAATATCTATAAAATCTGACAATGGCAGAAGATTTATAAATACCGAGTTTCAAGCGTTGCTTAGGAGCAAAGGAATGCGATACGAAAGGACTGTCCCATACAAGCCGGAAAGCAATGAACACAATCGTGTTAGATAAGGTAAGAGCAATGTTAATTGATAATAGACTTCCTAAGGCGTTAGGTAATAGGTTCTGGGCGGAAACCGCCGCTACAGAAACATCCATATGTCCAATAGAAGGAGCTACCGAAACTTCAATAGTGGAATGGGAAGAAAAGGTAACCGACTGCAAGCCGCATTAACCTTCTGCACTGCGAATTTTATTTCAATTTCGTTACCAGAAGCTCTCGACGCTTTCAAGTGTTTTATTTGAAATTTACTTCAACTAAAGCATAAGGCAATTTAAATAAATAAAGGAAGAAACATATTCACTTAAACACCAGTTTTATTCTCACCATTGTTGTATTTTGTAATTTTTAAGTGTATGATAAAGCTTGAAACAATTTCCAGAATGCAATCTTGGTCCTCTTTTGCACGCTTCTTTGCACAAAAAAGGGTGCACATGAAAAAATGTCGAATGGGACACGACAAAGGAACTCCTGAGATAAAAACTGATGTCGAGTCACACTCGACATAGGAGTGCAAAAGGTTAAGCTATTTGAATTGTAGAAATAAATTTGAACCAGTATCAAAACAGACAAGACTTATTGAAAGTTCTGACGATAGTAGAGGGTGCCGACTATATGATATACAGATAGTGCTAAGATATATGCAGCACGCTCAGTTTAATAAAGTTTAACGAAGGTATTATAGGATTATGGTACAGCTATTAAGAAGAAATAATGTTATATATGTAAGTAGAAGAAATGAGATAAAAGAAGGGAATACAGCAATTAATAATGAAGAATACATGTGTTGAAGTGGGTCTGGCACTTCTAGCAAAACTCTACATCTTCTGTAGCGTTTAGGTTTTTTAGTCCTACGAAAGCTACAACTAGCGACGAACGCGACGCGTTTGTCACGTAAAATTCGTGATAAAAAAGGAAGAGCAATAGCTTAACTTGACTGTCCTTTTATATTTTTATATGCTTTTATTCACAAAAGCGATTAAGTACAATGTTACAGTGAAGTAGCGAAGTTACAAAGTATTAAAATAGTTGTTCAAATCGCGGCCAAGCTGTATCCAAGACTACAAATCGAATGATCGCAGCTTTCATATGTTGAGTTTGTAGGAGTTGAGGGGCAAGGAGAGGATCCTGAGTGCCCTACGTAATGGGGAAAATTTGGTATTGGGCCATGTGCAAAGGTAAGGTGAAAGTCTAACGGTTCATTGTCCAGTGTTCACAGCGTAGAATGACGTGGATTTGCGTATGGTCGCTGTCACACGTTCGTCGGCCCTGGCACACCGATTCTCTTTTCAGCGGCTTTTTTCGTCTTTATTATAGTACCGCGGAAAGATCGCCGACATACAGACAATGTGGATGATAAAGCGCAAATGCCGACAAGCCGAAAGGGTCGGAAAACTTCAATAGACCTAATGGCCATCAATATATTTCAGCACCGCAGTCATTGATGTTCGGTTAGCCACCGGAGAGTCGAGAGACGAGAGTCGTTAATCGACAGTTGTGATATCACACTATTGCATTAAGTTCACGTTAAACAATCATCCTTCATATTATAATAAATAAATAATCATCCATTTTCTGTTTAATCCATTGTAATCAATCCATCTATCAATAAATTATCATATAGGATAGAAACCATTGGAAATCCTAATTTCTAACATTTCTGAAAAAGAAATTCTATAATATTGGGTTGGCAACTAAATGGTTGCGGATGTTGTCATTAGGTGGTAACGAGTTGAGGAGCACCTTCACCAACAACCACCTCATTTCTTCTGCTACGAAACGAACGAAACAGAAATATTTGTATATCTATAAACCATATTTGTGATAATACATGAAATGTTTATAAATCACCTTTCTAGATATCCTATAAAACCACTTACAATAAATTGAGGTCAAAGGAACGATCCATTACAATTTTAACGCACAAAAAGCACCGGAACACGATATGATAAGTAAACAAAGCGATTAAGGAGACTACTAAGAATTATCATATTTAACGCATCCTTCGTCTCGGATATTGTTCAAAGCTTTAGGAATTGTCACTCACTACTCTTACTCTTAAACCAAGGAAGCCAATCCACCAAGTAAATTCAAATTGACCAATCAATCTTCCGCCAAATTTATCCAAACTCTTTCAGAATATGCTAATCAGACGACTTCGTCCTTTTTCGAAGGATTCGAAAATAAGCAACATTCGACGCAACAAATTCCATCGGATAGTACACAAAATCAGCCAAAATCTGGAGAAGAAAACATTCTGCCTTGCAACAGTGTTTCTGGGTATTCAAAAAATGACAAGATGTGGCAGTCTACTTCTCTATATTATAGTTATACTTAATCAATAGATTTTTCACAGTAAAATATTTAGGAGATGCTACTAACTTTTTTTATTACATATATTTTTTCTCTCTACATTTCTCTGTTATTATTATCTATATTTATTTTACTATAATTTTAATTGGTAATTGAATTGAAAACAGTTTCATATTCGATATCATTGCTACAATTTAAGAAGTATTGCTAAATAAATTCCTTAATTATTATTTCCACATAATTAACGATTACTGCTGCAGAACACTTTAACTGTGTACTATGTTAACTTTGTACTAATTTTAAACTTTTCGTATTTGGCCTTTAGCATTCCTATAATATTTATAAATCAAACATCCTATTGCTATAATAAAATTATTGATATAACAATGAATAAATGTACTCTAATAACGACGGTACCTTTAGTTATGTCTTAGTTCAATCCGACGTGATCAACGAGATGTCCACAACAAATTTCAATGTTACTCACCTGAAACAACAAATACAATGATTACATTATTAATGTGACATATTGGAATGGAGGGACTTTCGAATTTTTACATATGAATTAAAATTCATTTTGTCCTGTTAGAACATATATTACATTACGAGGCTTACCATAGGCAATATTCCTAACCGTCACTCGCGGCACTACAGTGTCGCAGACAGATCATCTTACATGCCCAACGGAAAATATACAATGTAGCGGCACGCGCGTAACTGTCACCAAGCAGCGAGTTCCAGAAACGTCGATTTCGCTCCGTTATTTTTCTCATTCGCACAAAGAAGGTGGTATACGTGATCATAGGCACGACCGTGGCGTGACCCGAGCGCAGTGGGGGTCGTCTCCCAAAGAAGACAAAGAAGACAAAGATCGAAGGGCAATCAGTCCCATGAGAGAATTCTAACAAAACACAACGAGGGGTCTAACAAGACAAAATCACTAAGTCTTAACGAATTCATCGAGAAACATCATAATCGGGTCGAATTTATAACACATTGATTGTATTCATCGCCAAGCAATTTGTGACGTTTTAATTTATTATTATTATATTCATAACCGTTAAATATACAAATTTATAGTAACCCTGTTAATACAGTGTCAATTTTATTGAACCATCTCTGTTATCTTAACCGAAACGGGAACGACTAATTCGCGGCGTCGATTATCCGAATCGTAGCGAGAATTTACGCCTCCCGCTGATGCGCTTTCCTCGCGATCGCGTCTCTCCGCGAACGGTCGTAACAATATATAATTCATACATAATTCAATAAATAAATATAAAACAAAAAATATTGTGCATTTATTATTTCCCTATAAAACGAAAGAAACTTTTGGGACAATGTAATACTTATAATTCTGCAATATAATACAAAAAACCTTATAACTCTTGTTACACATTTTGTGTTTATATTTTACATAGTTTAATTGCCAAAAGAATGATCAGAAATTGTATAACGTGTCCGAGGTGCTATAAATAAATTGAATTAATGCAAAACAAATCACTCATAATCCACTGTACTAATTTTATTTCACATAAACACACGGAAAAAGACCATTAACAGGTACATGGTTTGCGAAGACACGTTTAAATTTAGATGCTATTCTTTAATAAAAAAATTCACCGCAACAAAAACTACTCTTCAAAGGTAGTTGTGGTTCGAATTAACTTCTGTCGTGTGGTAAATATTAATCAACGAATTTAAAATAAATTTTCACGTTATCTTCTTGAATGCAATATTGTTTTACTGTGGATAATAATAAATTATATCGTATAATTACTGTTTGACCGTTCGCGAGGAAGCGCGCCAACGGGAGTCGTAAATTACCATTAGACAATCGACGCAACGAAATGGTCGATCCCTTATTTTGTTTAGGATAACAGAGGTAATCGAATTGATTATACCACTGAGAATAACAGCTTATAATGTACATTTTATTCCAGCAACTTTATCGACATAGACAGTTACGCTCGGTGCGTATAGATAGAAGTTAAACAGATGACTGATCTAAGGATGACAACTAATGAAGAAGTATTAACTGATCTGAGGACGATGAACCAGTGAAGTTCGGTAACAACGACCATATCCACATGGCCAAATCTTCCCCATTACGCAGGACACTCAGGATTTTCTCCTCAACTCCTACAAACTCAACATATAAAAACTGCGAGCGTTCGACCACGAGACTAGTCTTGAGTACAGCTTGGCCGCAATTTGAACAACTATTTTGATACTTTGTAACTTCGCTACTTCATTGTAACATTGTACTTTATCACTTTTGTGAATAAAAGCATATAAAAATATAAGAGCTCTTCCTTTTTTATCACGAATTTTACGTAACACTGTCGCAGAGGAGAACTATTGCTGGGTGTTGGTCGCTCCACCGATCGCTTGCGGATGAAAATGACCGTTAAACATAGGAAAAACTCGACTTTCCCACTTTTTACCTGATTGGACAATGATCATAAGGAACCTCCTGACTTGAAGGTGTCTTATACCAATTAACGCACTTAACGGTAAAATCGAAAAGCTTAATTTTATGACAGTTCCTTATGATTATTACGGTCCGACTAATTATATTTGTGCGGCGATGAATTCTGATTGATGTAAAGAGTCACCGGACAGAACAGTTACTAAATCAATGAATATCTGATGCCAGTAAAGTTGAAATACATGCAGTAAAATTCGGTCGTTGACAATTCCATAAATGAAGATTATTTATTGAACAATGGCTCTGCGGAGGCATAGAACGAGAAAGTGGATGTTTATTTGTAATACCAGTAAAAAATCATCATTCATATCGATATCACTAATTCGCAGTTAAATTGCATCTGGAAATACCATATTGACGTACTTATATTTCGCGAAAAAACAATTATTTATATTTTTTTTATTGTTTAATTTGTGCTTTACAATTTGTCCAGCTAGACATTGGTAAATTTTCTAGCTTAATTGCTAGATAATATGCGGACGGCTACCTCCAGCGGAATGCCATCTTCCAGTTTGTCTATCCCATTTCTTTAGTAAGGTCTCGTGGGGTGTTTTCTTTTTAGTCTTCTTTCCATGAGAGTTTTTCTCGCTTCGGCAGGCAGCTGGTTTGGACGTGTTGCCCTTCTTCCCTTGTATTTTTCTGCGTACCTGCCAATTTCTTCTTTGACCGTTGGTATTTTTAAGTCTTTGCGTATATCCTCGTTTCTGACATACCATGGAGCGTTCGCTATTGTATCTTCGATTGTAGCGGTTCTAGTTTATTTATGTAGCTCATTGCAATTATTTATATGAAAGAGTGAATCACTCTCAGAACGTTGTAAATCCTAATGGTATTCACGCTCAAGACATGGAGCGATTATGAGAACGATTATGACATCAAATACTTCGTTTTGGTACTGGTGAAATTAAAATTATCTATACTATCTAGCCGAGTTTACTTCTAACGACAATATAATTATCCAGGTTGCATTGATAAGTTTTATGGCTCATCTTTATTTTTCGTATCAAAATAATAGCTACAAATAACTAAGGTAAATTTATTATGAACACTAATTTGTGAAATTGTTAATTATGGTAAATATTTGTGAACTACATAATTCATTCTTGAATTAAATTCAGAATAGGATAGCTTGATTTATTCCAAGGTTAGATCAAGTTAGGCTGGATTAGATTATTTCGAGGGAGGCATGTGTTGAAGTACTGAACAAATTTTTCATTCAATAACAAGTAAATATTACGAGATATATCGACTTTATCACAAAATTTCGTGCTCTATATTTAATAATTAATAACTTTGTAAACAATAACGAGCGAGGGCTAAAACCTCTTGCGGGTTACTTAGAGAGAAGCGTCTTTAAACATATGTGAAATCATCGGTTTCCCCCAAAATAAATATTTACCACATAAATTATGTTTTATCATATGAAAACAGTTATTCAAACAGATAATTCAGATATTCAAAAAATTCGGATACCATGTATCGTGGCTCGTAACATAAAATCGTATCAAAGGATCGATAAAAGTTAATATTATTTTTTATTTCATTTACATTTCTTATCTATTGTTGTCGTTTATTATCAAATGTATTGTACAGATTATTGTAATATAAAATATAGAAACTTCAAGTATTTATAGTACTTAATGTTACGTCCCGTATGTTATGCCCTTCTGCATAAAACAGACTCCATCCCTCGAGCAAGATGGACGTCAGTATCTAAACATCTTTATTGCATACCCTCGATATTCCTAACCCTGCATCCAAGCGCGGATTATTACGCGCGCTGCGACTGCTTCTTTTATTTCCGTTTTAATCTAAACTCCATGAAGAATTCGGATGTCATTTACTGCATCTACGACCGAGCGCGCGCGGTGATAGGGACCAATCCTTTTAAGAACCCATCATAAATTTTAGCATTTTGTCCAAATATGTTTTAAGTTGAGGCGGTCCTTAGGGTTACTGTTCATTCCGGGAAAGTACGGGAAATCTGATTTTTCTCACGTTTGGTGCTTCTCCCAAGCGACCTTCTTTCGGGGGCAACTAGCACCCTCCCTTACTCATCATCCTTTTTTCTTACCCAATTAGCAGCGATGACCGTTGCCCTTACTTTCCTAACGAAAACGTCCGCGGTGTCATCGTCACCGAACTTCATTTCTTTTGCGTATTTTGATCAGTTACTATCTTCACTTGTATTGCGTACATTAACTTATTGTCTATCATTGTCGACGTCTTAACTGATATCTCCAAAAGTTATATTCTACGAGAAGAAGTTGTTGGAATAAAAAGTGTATTGTTAACTCAGTGCTGCAATCAATTAACCAACTCTACTATCTTGATCGAACTAAGGGATCGACTGAATCGTGGCGTCGATTATCAAATCGTAATGGGAATTTACGATTTTCGTCGGCGCCCTTCGTCGCGATCGAGTCTCCTTGCGAATCGATGGAACATTTTTGGCCTTTCGAGCCGGATTCATGTGCACTAAATCGTCAAGTGAAACAGTGTACACACCAGTGACACAGCAGTGAATCACACAGTGCCACGTGACTCCACCGGTATCATCAACGCAACAACTCGCAACAACCAGAGGGTCAAGTTCGGGAAGGAAACATCTTCCGCTGCACAGTAACGAGCAACAACTTATAACAGGGACAACGTCAATATCGCAACTACAAGATGAGTCGAAAAGAGCGCATTAAACAGTTGGTACGGAGACGAAAAGTGTTCAGGAGAGAATTAGAAGTATTATAGTGAATAACTCTGAGGAGGGAGATCTGTAATGGCCTTTCAATATAATTTAGAAGACTTAGAGGAAGAATTTGTGAATTTTAGGGAAACACAATGCGAGTTGGACGATATGTACGAGAGTCAAACAATGCAGGAACGTATAGAACAGGCGTTCTATAATTGTAAGGAACGCGCGTTATACGTCATTAATAATGCAAACACGCAAATAGGGCAGACAATCAAAAGCAATGAACCAAGTTTACCGGGCACATTAGACGCCCGGGAGATATTGGAAACAAAATGCAATCAAACAGCTAAAATCGTGGCTAAATATTTAAAAGAATTGTTTGACGTAGCTGCTTTGCAGCGAACATCATATCGAGGTCTACAATCCTACGTAACAAAGGTAGAAGCTCACTATAACGCCTTGCAAGCGCTTGGACAAGCGACCGTAGATACAATACTACTGTATTTATTCACGTGCAAGTGAGATCGCGAGACCAGGTTAAGATGGAAGGAGAGGAGAGAAAACACACCCTTCCCAACAGTCGCAGAATTTCTAAAATTTTTAAACCAGCGCTGCGATATATTAGAACCTACAGGACCAACACGTTACATACAATTCGTCGTGTCGCACTCTCCCACCATCATCTTGTTCAATTCGCCGTGGACCACATAGAATTTGCAATATTTTCAAGGTGAAACCCAAACCCCTTACAACCGCCAATGAGATATCAGCGTGCACCAATTGCCTGAGCAGAGGACACGTACTTTTGTTGCATGGATCTGAAACTTGAATCGAGACTCGGGACATCACTACGCAACGTCTATTCGATCTCCGACACCTTTCTCGACACCTTTCTCAACACCTCTCTCATAACACCTCCATGTATCCGAAGAGTTCCATCAAAACACAATTGAGGCACCACCAACACGATCATCTCCAAGCTCATCATCTAGGCAGAGGAGACGGTCAACCACTTCAAAAAGGACTGAATCAAGCCACATTTCGTTGTCGAGCATTGCTAGACACCGGTACCAGCATGAATTTCATTCAATTTCATCGATCATTGGCAGACGACGTGGGACACCCGCGAGTCGATCGAACACTTAATGAAAGAGATAAAACATGTTTAGTATAGCGTGGCAACGTATTACATGTAAAAACGATGTTATAATTACTAAACTGTATTAATGAGTAGTAAAAATTACATTAATTGTAATAAAACCTGTATTCACTAGAAATGCATATTAATTGCACTAATTATCTAAATTATGCTAACTGTAAAAATTGAAAGTAACATTATAGTGAAAAAGACAGACAAAACGTCATTCCCTCTTTTCTGTGTTTCTTTCAGTTTAATACAACATTTACGAAATTATGTGTATAATATAAATAACTTATCAGTGAACATATGTACATTTCAAAATTACCCTGTTGCATATTGCATGATGTATATACATCTTCCACTCGTTGCAATTCAATTGCACTATTCATTAGGAATGAGTTAATTAAATTCATTCAAGCATTCACACAAGAAAACGTGTATGAAATTATATTTTATACCAAATGTATAATAATTGGATATTTATTTATTCCCTTTAGTGAGAACTATAATACCATAAATTTTAAATTCTTTCTTTGTAATGTCTCCGTGTTTCGTAATAAGTAGGTAAGGGACGGATTCAGCACCCAAAAACTGTTGGATTTTCGATGTATGTGTAATGTTTCGATTACAAAAGAATAAAAACTCAGATTGAAATAACACAATGTAATTATACGGATTAACTATTAAATTGTTTTAATAATCTTTAGATTTTATTACTTTTGCGTTTTACGCCTTCCCTCCATACACGATCTCCCTCTCCCTCTCTCCCTCTCTCTCTCTCTCTCTCTGTCTCCTTGATTTTTCCATACAATTTGATCTGTTCTCATACCTCACACACTCGCATTTTTCGCACTCGCTCGCATCAAACTGCACACTTATCTTTCATACCAATCACACGGGGAATGTCGTCTCACTGATTCGAAAGATGATTGGAAATTATTTCCTACGAAAACATTGATTATCCTATCCTATTCTATTTGATCTTCTTCGCGAGATATAGCGAGTCTTACGTTCTATTATTTCGTGTCGGATTACCTTATTACGGTAGGAGATGCTCAAAATGACTTTCTTGCATTTCAACGCATGCATGGAGATGCGTCTTGCTATTGATCGAATGACTCTTTCAACAGATGACCTTCTCGATATTCCTGGAGTTTGTTGAAAAACTTATTCAATTTTATGGCCAAGTATTTCAACACTTTCAGTAAGTACGGAGTACTCGGTAGATTTCAAGTAACCCTTCGACTAAAAATCTAACGAATGCATAGAAAACTATATAATATATCTCGTAAACAATATATCTTTCATTGTCCTTAGGTACTGAATCTATTAGATATTGTCAACTTATTTTGAAACATCCTGTATAATGCCTTAAAACCATGATTTTTAATCCATACAACTATATAGTTATATAGTTACAAACAATGAATTCCCTATAACGCGAGAAGCACGTTACGTATATTATAATCTACAGGGGATATACATACTAGTTCAGATATAACGGGTAAGTGATGTGGTATGAAACGTGTTGAATGGTTTTATAAAGAAACGAGCGATGAAATCGTAATAGTCAATTATATTCAAAGTTATATTAAAATCAATGTAAGTGCAAGTACGATAGTGTATGCCAGTCGTAATGGTCGCTCGCTCAAAACTCGTATATCGATCGCACTAAGAATAACAGTTCAACTTTTCAATTCGTTAACTATTATCGAGAGCACGTTCGTACATTTATGTCGACAGATGTTATAAAAAGTTCGAAGTAAGAGTTCTTATGTAAATCTGGTCGAAGATTAACAGTAACGGCAATAATGTTCTGTCAGAAGTTTGTTTGCCTTAAGATCTTGCAAAGCGAAACAACGTTGGTATTCCAAGGCACAATAATATGAGCCTCTCCAGATTCGAATTTTCCGTTGACTCATGTGCCGCTTACATAAGCTTTTTTACAGTTATTAGCTTCCCTATATATGCACAAACAAGAGATGAAAATCTTTCTTATAAAAAAAAGAATACCAAAATTTAATAAAATATGAAATTCCAATGCGTTTAACGAGAGTCTACTATAATTTCTTTAGCCCTTTTATTGTTGAGAATTTTGGATCTTAATTGCCGAAATAATGATATAGGAACGCTAGATTTATACTTAGAATTTATATTAGATAGTTACATGTATATTTGATAAACGATTTCAAAGATACTCATCGATACACACTTGCACGTGTCTCACCTTCTTCCATACAAACTGTCACCTAAACAGTTTACATTCCTTTTCGAGGCGTCGCGCGCACACAATTTCCATACACTCATATTCACATACACGTATCACTACTACGGGCTCAATCTAGTCAAGCACATAAAATTATACATATTTCAATATTTATCATTTTTAATTCGTTTAAACTTGGAAGGAACCTCTATCATGGATTTAATATTATTACATACCTTCAACATCAGTGTTATATCAATGGATGTCCTCTTAAGCTCCAAAGTATGATATCAAAATAATGTAATTTACATTAAATTATTATTATATAAATTATCACGAAAGAGTATCTAATTTGGTATAGGTCTTTACCACAAAAAGTATTTCAATCTGAAAAAGTCGTGTAACTCATTTTCGTTGATCCGAAGTCTTATTCAGAAGATATTATTTCTTAAAACTATTATTTAATAACAATTGTCTCGCTATGTCTGTAAACTTTTCAATTTTACATAACATAACGCAAGAAACTAGAAAGAAACAATGAGTAATTTACTTGTATATTATTTATACAAAATTTGTACAAATCTCTAAACATTTATACAACTTTATTTTTGACACTGACGCTGTTATATTCATCAAATTGATTGGTATCAAACTTTTTATTTATTTTTGCAATTAATAAGAACATTGGCATGTTTTTTGTAAAATTACGAACACAATTACGTACACGTATTTTCATTAGATTGATTTAAGTCTGATTAGCGATATAGGTAGATGTGCATATTAAAATCTGTTCAGAAGTCACAGTAATCAATTCCGCAAATTAAACGACGATGTTGCAAATACTGTTTTTTAATTTACATCAGAATCGATTATCGTTTATGTCAACTTTTTGCAATACATGGATTTTGTTTTCTGAAAATGGTAAATTCTAATGGTAAATCGTATTTGATTATCAGATCACATATGCATTTTTGCACCTACTAAACACTTCAAAAATCTCAATTATCATAATATTAAATATATCCTTGATTGCTTGCACAATTCCATAGATTTATCTGGCTTTAGAAGACATTTTTCAAATGTTAGCCACTAAATAACTTAAAATTAACCAAAGTAATTTCTCCATGTGTTCTTCAGTTACGTGCAAGTTATATGAATGCAATGACCAATGACATATTATTTAGCGTGTCAATGTAATAACAGCGCGATAAGGAAGAAAAATGTGTAATAAGAGACCCAGAGAAAAATTATATCGTGTTTTTGCTACTTGTACTTATGCTAAAACGTTATCATGTTTTATTCGAACAAAAAATGGCAAGTCTGCAAAAAAAAAGTGTGTTTTCCAATAGTAGAAACACGTGCTGCACAATGTATCTGCTGACGATGTAACATGAAATGATCTCAAGCTTTGATTACGCGCGTGAACTATAAAACGTGACTCTGTCTACGTGCTAAAATACGTTTCTATACGAGTTGTTCAGCTTGTCCTTTACAAGACGATCGAATTGCGAATCTTAGACCACTGTAATTAGAGATCGACCAATGTTACTTTGCAAGCTGCTTTGCTTCTAAATTTGCTGGTGAACGAAGCCACGATTTAAAGCAATTTAATCGGTATTATGATATCTAATGCCCAATAACCTATATATATATATGTTTGGTTCATTTCTTTAAAAAACATATACTGCTTGTCATAAAAAAAAGGAAAAAGTTTAAAAGAAACAAATTGCCTTGGTTGCGTGGAAAAGCACAACATTATGAAAATACCACAAACGTTTCACTTATGTAATTTCGTTATGTAATTGTCATGTGACATGGAGTACAGACAGGAGAAGTCTTTTGCACTTAAACGATTGTGAGAACGTAGCCGGTCGATTCACGAAAGAACACTCGGTTAAGTTTCAGACTTTCTCGTTCACTACTGCAAGAAAAAAAGGTTGAGCGAGTTGTACTTTCGTCCACCTTCTGTGAAACTACCTATAATAAAACAGTCAGTGACTCATTTGATTTTTTAGTCATTTATTCTCACACGCAAATTTTAAAGTTATTTAGGGAGAATTATTAGCGCTTAAGAAGGAATGAGGAAAGTATGGTTTTTTGATGGACAAGGCCATAATAAGCCTTTAAAATATTCGAAAAAATAAGATCTGGTTGCACTTATTTCCGCGAAGATGAAGATATAACGATCAATAGTATAATGAAAGTCACATCAGTACAAAAGTATTAGGTTGTCCAAAAAGTTTCTTTCGTTTCACAAGGCGATAATGGATGAACAGCAATTTCTACTTTATACTATTTTATTGAATTACGTATCATCCATTTCGTAATATTTCTAGTATTACGTTCGTGTATAATGCAATAAACTAATATAAAACAAAAAACATTGTGCGTCTATTATTTCCTTATAAAACGAAAGAATCTTTTCGGACAACCTAATAGTTTGGCGGACGTTGAGATATGGAGTCAATCTGGAAAAATGAAAAAAAGAATTTAGTACACTTATTCTCGCACGGCTAAAAATTTATCAGATGGCAATTTATATCATATAACGAGGAAAATACCAATCCAACTGTTATTCCAAGTCACTAAAGCGTTTCTAATATTCTTAGACTAACAAATACCACGGGATCGGTATGTATTTTGTTTGCGGTCATATACAGAACTCAATTTCATTTTCACTTGAAATTTAGTCACACGATAGTTCATTGTACATATTAATGAAAAAAAAAAAATAGTGTAACTGTTTTCTTGAACCTCCAAAGGCAAGTCAGACTTGCCGAACGTATTAATTGTCGAATATTGAAGTCTATTGTTGAACAAACAGAGATGATTCGCGCTCTTCACTTGCTTAATTCTGCCTTCTTTTTTTTTTTTTCTTCATTTTTAACGTTAAAGAGATAACTTATTACAAGCATCAAATTTGATATCAACAAGTCTCGATGCTTTCTCACGGTCTAAGATTAGCACGAGAGCACATGTATTAACGAAATTATTTATAAATGCTGTAAACATCAATTTACTATTTTTTGTAATTATGCGAAAGCTATCTTAGCAATTTCAAAATAATGTACAGTACTTGAAAAATGCCGTGAATCTTATAAGCAGACTGCAGATGTTTATGCATTTACGGGAAATTTACATTTTCTTTTTTTTCTCATATTTTCATATGTTTGTTTCATATTGAACGTAGTTATCTTTTCACGAACGGTTTCAAAGTAACTGAACACTTGATATGCGAATGTATTACATATCTATATCTATTCCAAGCACGTCCTCGTTACAAAATTGAATGGGTGAAATAAATCTACATTTAAGTTCCATTTGTTCATAAAGTTATCAATTTATATGAAATTTATAAGGCTAGAGAGATAACACAGACACCACAATTTAAATTTAAAATATCAACGTATCTCGTTTCATAAATCTCTTTTTTTAGAAATAAGAAAATAAAAAACAATTGAAACGAAGAATACAAATTTTCAACAAATTCACGTTTTTATAAAACTAGAAATAATTACATTAACATGGTTTCCAACGTAAATTCTAGTAACACGATCAAATCGTAATTTTAAGAATTAGGCTAAGAGAAGAACGAGGATTTAACTGGATTAAGAATTTTAGAAAATCTGGCACGTAAGAATCTTGCCACCCTCCTCAACGAAGGAAATCTTTCAACATGTGAATTATGAAATTGATTCTCATTATCCAAAAATAGAATCTTCTTCTAAACTAGAATTTAATATGAAATAAGATATACCAAATTATGTAGTATTTTACGAATTTGTGTAATTTCTTTGTTATGCTTTTCATAACTAATACAAAATTAATAATCCAATTAATGCAATTATACATAATAAGAAACGAAGCAAAGAAAGATTTCTTGTCTTTGCGAAGTTTATAAGAAGTCTCTTCGTTCTAATCCCATTCCTATGTTTCATTTTTGTGGGCAGCGGATAAGATTCGTAATTTGTAATTTGTAATTCATTGCTTCTTGTATTTCACATTTATGTTATCGCTTTTTGATAAAGCTTCAAATGAATTATGCTTAATATAATTTTTTTATTACACCTTACAGAATGAAGCGCCTTGGAACAGCCTGTACAAACTGTTTATAAATTTATGAAAAATGTAGACGCGCAAAACATATAAAATATTAAAGGTATGATATTCGTTGTTATAATATTTAGTGGGCGAAACGAACCTGCTGCGGAAAAATGCCACAATGTACGTGGTATATAAAAAAATAAGTGTAAAAACCATCGTGGCGTAATTCTACATCAATGAAAATTTGGAAAAATGTCCTAATGACAAAACCCGCAATCACTTAGTTGCCAACTCAATACGTCCCGAAATGGACCAATCGCATATTAGTATTAGGTTGTCCGTAAAGTTTCTTTCGTTTGAAGAGCAAATAATAGATGCACGCCATGTTTTTGTTTTATATTATTTTGTCGAATTACCTACGATCCATTTTGTTCTGCTGAGATAATTGTTGAGATAATTTGAAAAAAAAAAACCGTGACATTTCACAGACTTGGTTTCACGTTTGTATGAAGGTGGACTGTCGTAAAAAAACAAAAGAAAGAAAGCGAAAGAAAGACACTTTCCGGATAACCTAATACTAATTTTCAACCGCACTTAGAAAGAAATAACTAAAGTATGAGATAGAATTTTAACGCAACGTGCTAAAGTATAATAATAATGGCTGGAGCGATGATTGAAACGTCGATATTGTTTGAATAATTTCAACTTCATCGTGTATCTTTATTTACAATTCAAAAGTGAAGCGTAAAACATAAAATGAATATTTGTCGACCGCGAATCTACCGCGTTTGCATGTTAAACGTATTAAAAATTATAGCAATAAGTAAAGTTTTAACGATTTAAATTATTCTGTATGCATTTGATGGAAAGTCCCTTCACTTCAATTTCATTTTTTCTGTTTCAATTTATTTGTTCTGAACATGTTGTGAACATTTACTAACAACTGTTCTAATTGCCAACCCAATACATAAGTACGAGGCTACAGTCGTGATAGCCTGGACAATTATAAAAATAGAAAAGCGGACACTTTACAGATTTCAATGAGCTCGAACTATATTGTCAGGGCCAATATTTTGAACATTTTTCACCTATAAATGTAACCGCCACTCGATTTCTATTTACGAGATATTCATAAAAAACTTTAATTGAATCTAGTTTGCTTATATTTCATGCGGGTATGTAGCTGGCCATATTTTTGTATAAACTAAACTAGCCCGACCTAAATTTGACGCATCAATGCCAATTATTTTTAATATAACTAGAAAAAAAGCAAAGAAGGAAGAGGATAGATAAATTGGAGTAGATACTGAGAAGAGGCGAAGAAGGAGAAGAGAGAATAAAGCTGTTATCTGTGCGGAATAAATTCGGTAAATTACAACAACTAATTTGTATAAAATTAGTTCTACACCTCTTAAATTTCGAATTTCTGTTGCCACTTCAACTTGTCAAAGTATCAGATTCTACGTTTGTTTTACATTCTTCCGAAGAAATAATGATTTATCTTGAAAGGTTCCAGAAATAATCCCTAAGAAAGAGAATCTTTTTATTTTACATGCAATAGCATATAGTAAATTATGCTTTGAAACTGTGTAAAGGTGTATATCTACACCTCGAGAACAAAAATTTGGAGACCGGAATGCGAATACAAGAGTGATTTTACCTTCGCATTGTCGTCGGCGAGTGGCAATCTAAGGTATAAAAGAAGGCAGATGTACTGGCTAACTAGTCGAAACTCTAAACTCGTTATAGAAAATAAACTAAAAGTCTACAAAACCATGATAGAACCAATTTGGACGTACGGAATGTCGCTATGGGGGACAGCAGCAATGAGCCACATAAATAAAGTAGAGCCGCTACGATCGAAGATACTGAGAACAATAGCGAATGCCCCATGGTATGTCAGAAACGAGGATATACGCAAAGACTTAAAAATATGGTTAAAGAAGAAATCGGCAGGTACGCAGAAAAATACAAGGAAACAACGACGACACATCGAAACCAGGTGGTTGCCGACGCGAGCGAAACTCTCATAGAAAGAAGATTAAAAAGAAAACAGCCCATTCAGCTCGCTAAGGAAGTAAAATAGACAAACTCGAAGATGGTATTCCGCCAAGGGTAGCCACCACATGTTATTTATTAATTAAGTTGGAAAAATTTACCGAATGTCCAGTTGGACAAGTTGCAAAGTACAAATTAAATAATAAAAAAAAATTTAAGAAATGGAAGCCAACTCCATACAGTCGAACAACTAAGAAGGGACTCTGTGGAAACAAGCTTAAATAACTCGGGAAGCTGAAAAAGAAAAGAAAAGAAAAGGAAAAGTCAGGGTATAAACAGACAGAAGAGAGCTTTAAGAAGCAAGAAAGCGTGCGGTAAGTAGGACAATTATTAATCATAGTAAGTTGGAGTGTGAATGGAAGGAAAAGAGAAAGAATGAAAGATTGGATAAGTAGCGTGGATAAAGTAGCTTTGTAAATATATGTATTTAGCTATTTGTAAACCAAATACAATTATTGGCTGTAAGGCCAAAGAAACATATATATTATAAATAAAAAAAAAAAAAAATAAATCAATAGGGTGGCCCAGATTAAAATCCGGCCGCCGCGTCTGCGCCGCGAAACGCCACCGGTAACACTAGCATGACTTAATTTTTATTTCATGTGATTTGGTAAATGTATCGTAAATTCGACATACTTTCGTGTATAACTCAAAAACTAAGGCCCTGTGTGATTATCATGAGATTACCTGTGTGGAATATACGTATGTATTTGTTGACTCTAATTATGAATATGTAGTATACTACATTATACTACTAATATTATATTGGTCTTATTTAATAACATTATAATTATACTAGTAATTATTATACGTGATATATGACGAAGAGAGAGAGAGAGAGAGAGAGAGAGAGAAAGACATAGCGCAGCATTTCATATATCAATAAATTTATTGAAAATTATTTCCCATTAGCATCGCCGTCTCACCATGTCTAATGCAATCCATAATCCATTCATTTTTCTTCTTTATTTAGATAATATTAAAAATGGTTATCCCTCCTACCAATGAATTAAGCTTAGTGGGTTAAGTTAAGTTGGACTATATACAAATGCAGAACGAAGTATAATCCTAACAGAAATTGTATCGAAGCTTTTTGCGAATATCTCGGAAGCTAAGATCGAGCTGCAGTAACATCTATAGGAAAAAGTTATTCAGAACGTCGATTTTGACAATATATCTCAAATTCGTTAAAAATATAATTCTACAGAACATAATTTACATATAATTCCAAATAATATAATTTTTATATAATTTTCCATATTATATCAATCATACAATAACTCGCACGTCTATTACTCGATCTTTAAAATTGAATGTCGTTTCATATAACGAACGAAGCGATATTTCATTCTCAAATTTTCGCTTCTGGCTTCTTATTTTTATTGAATAATGCTTCAAACATTTGACTTGACAAACAATTGTGTAACATAGTAAAACTGTAATTATATAAGTATCCTAAAAGTCTTTGTAGTTTTTATAAGACTACAACGATAAAACAACTTAGGTGTGGATATATTTAAATAATCCAATTGAATTTATAATAAAGAAATTATTTTGTGCAATACATTGTATATACCTTGTTGGAAGAACCATTGACAATCTTTCTAAAAAAAAAAAGATCGATAAGATAAAATGACGAAGGGAATAAATTGCGTTTACTTTTTAGTCCTCCACTACTTTTCTATATTTAACATTAATATTAGTTATATATAAACAGACAGTAACGGCTCTTAAAAAACTGTATCCTTTTTTCACTCACAAACACACTTGGCATCTACATATACGTGTTAGTAGTATCGTAAATCTAAAATATCTTCCTTATTTAAAATGTTCTATTTAGCACTTTGTTCTTTTACAAGATATCTTGAGATCAAAATTGATCGTTATTCGAATTGTTTCGAATAAATATTTATATAGCATAATTTTTTAAAATAAATTTACATAAGTTAAATATTTTATCTGTGAAATAATCATTTACTATCCGTAGCAAATTATTTTTTATATTTATTCGAACAACGATTGGAAAATTATTCGAATAATAATACGTTTCCACTTACTTTTGTACAAATACATACAGATATCAGTACAATTCTTACCATTAACTTATCAATAATTAAATTACCACCCTTCTAGTCCAGCATTTAAAAAATTATAAGAACCAAAGCTGCAAAAACTAGACAATGAGGCAATTTTTAATATAGAGGATGGTCCATGCGACTTGCATAGCTCGAGTAACTTTTAAAGTATGCATTTTTTATATCCTATATTTTAATATAAAAGTTGCATGGTACTTTTTTCATAGGTGGAGGCTTTTTAGAGATTTCAAGATCAACTTCATTACATTAAAAAAAATATAGCACCATTTTTTATGTCACAATGTCGAAGAATGTTGAATTCTAAGTAAAAAGGTATTGACCTATATTATCCCCATGTCTAATAATTAGGAAATAATTTCGCTTCGTTTTTTGAAAATGTACTCTGCGTAATATCAAGATTTTGTATAATTTTAAGTTTTAAATAGTTATCAGTTTTGTAAAATTTTATCCTAATAAATTCCTATCCAAATAAGTTATTCCATTAAATTTTTCATATTTATTCATTATTTATTCATTTATTTATTCATTAGTAACAAACAAAATTTTATTCCTTATCTTTACTCGTTGTCTACTATTTGCACAAAATTTTGTTCAAAACTGTGAATGTTTGAAATTCTTTATGAGTTTTGTTGTTTAATTAAAATTATATTATATAGACTGTTAAAAAAACGAATACAATGCAAGAAAAATGTTAATACTTAAATTTTCTTTAATTATGTAATCGGGGGATAGAACATTTTAATTAAACAAGGCAGTACAGGCTCTTTTTCCAAAATGCTACTCAATTACACAGTGCATGTTCGTTTGTTTCAATAAATTTAGTAAAAACTTCATGTAAAACTAACACATATATTCTTTATGAAGAGATTTTTCTTTTAGGTTTAATAGCGACATACAGTGATATACAAATTACCAAGAGAGTGCAACATACATTTCTTAAAGATATAGCTTTGCGTTTGAACAAACCTACGTTGTATAATGAACATAACGATGAACCATTTCTACATACGCTTAATACGATCTCTTTGGCTAAACACATAAATAATCAAATCTCTTCTTCTGTAATAATACAACTTATTTATTTTACTAACCAATACATGTTGCAGCGCAACAAGACGATTGTGGAGCCTTCGAATCTTTAGAAATAGTTTCAGAAAACAACACCCGTTCATAGCTAGAAACATTCGGCTAAGAATAATCGCGTAACTTAATTCTCAAGTTATTCAGCCCAGGTACAAATCGCAACTCGTAGACTCGTAGATAATCGATGGATTCTTTTTGACAACAATAACGACACGATTTTGTATCGAATTGTATAGATTTTAATAATTAAGGTTATGAGGCCTGCATTAACATTTCCTGCAACTCCTTGATTTCGCATCAGCTTCGTTCGCACGTTCCAACATCCAAAGGATACCTTTTCCAATCTCATGGTTCCTCGATTTCGCGTCCTCGGATTCGACCATGAAATTTCGACCTCCTGCGGCTCCCTGATCTCGCGTCAGATTCATCCGCACGTGTCGCTGATCTCTCATCATGTTCGCCCCTCGTAAACAATAGCCCTAGCGGCTCCCTAAACTTGTATCAGCTTCGTCCGCATATCTACAATCGCACATACGTTGCAACCGTATTCCAGAAAATACCCTGGCTGGTATCTCATACTAGTAATAACATACATGGGACAACAAGAGTGAGAGTTGATAGAAAAGAGATAGGTATAAAAAAAATAACTTCAATACTTTAACCAATTAAAGTACATGGCAGATTAACAGAAAAAGGGCGAGCAAATATGGTAAGGTAGAGGGTGCGAGTAGATCATTAAGGAGCCTAACAACGGAAACTGGGAAATCTCGAAGAAGACTGTTGAGAATTGTGGATCTTAATCGCCGAAATAACAGTAAAGGAACACTAAGGTTACATTAGAATTCATATTAAAATAGTTTGAGATTTATTTGATAAACGATTTGCAGGATCTTTGTCGATATACATTTGCACGCGTCTCAGCACTCTCTTTGTCTCACCATCTTCATATCAGACTGCCAACGGAACAGTGTTACTACTACTCTGCCAATCTAGTCTAGCACACAAAATTATGCGTATCTCAATAGGGTCGTTAGCAAAATATTAGCCGAACCCATCAACCTAAACATAAATAATACTCTGAATCAACAGAAGAATAGAAAAAGATACAAAAAAGAAAGATTTGAGAAGATTGAAAAGAAATGGGAAGAAGACAATAGAGAAAGTAAAAAAAAAAAAACAAATCTGCACCTGGAGAAAAACCAGCTGGATGACATTAGCAAACCCAAATACGAATTTTTACAAGAACTGAACGGCGTACATTTATCCACAATTTGTCCACTTTTGTCCGAACAAAATTTTCGTTTGTCCATTCTTCAAAAGAAAATTACCAAATTTTTTACATTTTCGTTTGGTGATAATCAAATGTACAAGTGCAGAACAATCTTGGACAAATGAATCCCATTTAGTTTTTGTAAAAATTCACATTTGAGAAATTCACTCAGCTGAGAAGACAGGATTAATTATACAACTATTAAAAGGTTCTCGGCTGGGTACAAACAGATTCTTCTGAATATACGTAACAAAGTATATAATACAATGAAATTCCTTAGAAACTACAAAAAAAAAAAAAAAAAGAAATAACGATTCTTCAGCGACAAACAACAATACGACAAAGCAATAACCTTGGCTAACATTATGGGAAAGATAATGGTGATAACGGAGATGAATAATAGTGCATAAAGGTATAATATTATGAATAAAATTGCAAAATGGATTAAAAAAATGTAGGGCTCGCAATGGCGAGTATCCTGAAGTGTCAAATAACGTAAATCATGAAATTCTGGTAAAAATCTTGCAGACAAATGGATACCCGGGCAAATTGATAAGATATATTAGAAAATATTGTGATCCTGTTAAAGGAGAAATAAAAAAAAAGGCTTCCACGGATATTGGTACTGAGCTCTTTCCTATATGACATTTACATTCGTGAAATTACTAATAATATCAACACTTAGCCAACCGAATAGGGAGATTTCCCCTCTATGAAGAACATCGCTGCGATGATTTTTGATTTCAGCAACGCGTTTTCTTTTCTCTTTTGTCGTTGTTGTTATTATTAGTTACTGTTCACCTGGAATTGTTCCCAATTAATCGCGCCACTTTTTCTGCTTTTATAAAGTACAGTATATAATGAAATACACGAATTTAGTGGTGTTAAAGTTAATTAAAAAGTTACGCCATTAGTTATGACTAAATAAAGTTATAATCGAACGATACCACGCTGCAAAGAATATCAAATCATGTTATTTATCTTTAGTTATCTTTAATGTTTACAATTTTACCTATATTTTCTTATACTTTTAATATATACTTTTAATTTGATATTTTGTATAAACAATATGTGAAATCGTTAAATAAAATCATTAGCGCAAGATATAATTCACCGCTTAAATAATTGTTAGACTTCTCTGTTTTCCAAGCAGTGAATATTAGTCCTCGATACTTGGAAAAATGCGCAGTGGAAACGTATAGATCGCTGGTTGCCTAAGTGCTAATAGAGAAACAAAGGTCTTACAGTACGCTGATGATATCGTACTATACACAGCTAGCTATGTACAAATGGAAAACAGAAGGAACATAAAAACTGCCATAAAAACAGAGTACCTCAATATTAGGTTGCCAGAAAAGTTTCTTTCGGTTTATAAGGAAATAATAGACGCACAATGTTTTTTGTTTTATATTAGTTTATTGAATTATGCACGATCATAATAATGGAAATAAAACGAAATGGGTCATACCTAATTCAATAAAATAATATAAAACAGAAATTGTTGTTCATCTATTATCACCTTATGAAACGAAAGAAACTTTTTGGACAACCTAGCAAGATTGAATTGGATATTGCGGGGGAAAAGCGAGCTAATTGATTTTTTCAGGAAACTTAGAAACAGATAGAACGAGAAATTAAAAGTTGAAATTAAAGCACACTTAAAGGAAAGCAGCATACATTGCTCATTGCAAGAAGGGAGCGAATTCGTACATCATCGTCATCCTGTACAAAGGTCTTGTAAAATCTGACCTAAGATATGCAATGTAAATATGTTGTTGCGCGGTAAAGGTATAACTGGTTTCATTTCGCGATTGTTTTGTACTTAACAAACTCGTTTATACAGCGAATTATCATTTATACAACTATTCTATGACACGAAGATTGAACGCGACCGTTCGCTATAAAGTCTCAAGAGTGACTCTTTGTCCTCGAAATATCACCGAAGACCGCTTGTCTTTTTTTTTCTATTCCGCTGCGGCTCCCGTTGGCTTTGGCATTTCACACGGTGGCTACTAAATACTCGAGTTCCACGCTATGGCTATCACACACACAAAAATTGCTGCTGAGTATAAGAAAATACTCAGAGCTGAAAAAATGTCTTTTTATTATCATTTAATTTGTACTTTACAATTTATCCAGCTGGACATTCGATAAATATTCCAAATCCCTGTTATGACAACTGAAGCAGAAATAATGAATTTTTACAGCAGAATCGAATTAAATAATAAAAAAAAAATTCTAAGTCCTAGATGGTTGAAAAAGTTGCCCGGCGCCACTCACCACTCTCAACTGTTGCGTCGTCGTACGCAGCTGCGTTTGAAGCACTCTTAAACCCGAATCAAATGGACGACATTTACATCGTCTGTCTGGGCCAATCGCATAGTGGTGTACCAGTTGCAATATACGCACCCGTCACTTGTATCAATACACGTACAACTTGTAATAAACACGCAAAAATTCCGCTAACGGAAATGTAGGGCTATGTAGGTCTAATAAAAACCTCTTTTATTCGTATATCTTAAGTTCCGGCGCCGTTGAAAAAGCAGAGAAATAAATAAAGTTCTCCTGTTTCACAAAAGAAGGATACATACATACGTATTTTCTTGTTCTTCCAACCCACTGCCGTTGCTGTCATTTGCCGCAAATTCGATCGTTTACATAGGACATAAATCCTGAAGGTTAACGTCTTCTATTACAAATTGTTAATTGGACCTATTTATAACCTATGCTAATCCCATATGTTGTAACATCTCTGCCAGTGCGATGGAAGACGCAAGGCTAGGTATCTTGAAAATAAGTGCATTAGGAGAGGCAGGAATTCTTTTAGAACGGCCTCCCCTCCTCTTACTAAGAAATATAATAGCAGCAGAAATATATTATTAAGAGCTTCATAATAGAACTAATCTCGTTGGAAATGATTTAATTGAGGGAATTATTTACCTTTACCCCTTGCATTTTGAGACGGCTATGAAAAATGTACGTCTTCCTTCTACTTAGAATACTTACTATGGTATACAATGCCGCATTAAGAATCAAATACTTTCCGATGAACTAAAATTTTGGCGGGGCAGCCAGCTACGCTCGTTAAGGCTCCGAACTTGAAAACGACGCATCGCGAGTTCGAATCCTCGCCTTGGAAATATATTTGCAAATGATGGGAAACCCAAAATCTCTCTTAAAAGTGTATAATAATACAACAGGCAAGAAGCAACCTCCTTCCCTTGTGTGTGTGTGTGTGGTGTACTTTCTGTGAATGCTTTGGTATATTAGAGTTTTCTTGATAAGCAGACCCGGGGCCGACAATTACTCGTACTGGTCTCTACCGTCCCCGCCCGTGGAGGTTTTAGCCGGTAAGAATCCGGCACTTACCTTCTGCTACCCCTGTGTTCCATGTTCCGCAGGGCTGTTGAGGTTAAAAGGTGTCTATGAAGATTTCCTCCACGTAAAAAAAAAAAAAATTTTTTATAGTATAAAAGAAGAGACAAGCATGGAACACATATATAAATGTGAAGGCACTGTCGCCTTTCGGCGCGACACTTGCCAGTTTTTTTGGACCGCGGAGGGTTTCCGCTGTCTTTCCGGATAACGCAGGTGTTCGCGGGAGTACGGAGTATTCGGGGAATATCTGCAGAAAACCGGAAGAGAGGTGACGAACACCTGTCACCACCGCGACACGGAGAGCGCAAGGACACGGCCCAGCACGCGCTCTAGTTTTGTCCGGCGTGGGAGGCGATTGGCCTGGGAGAGATCGGACCCCACGTCAGTTATGAAAACGACGCTGCGGGCGCAACAAGAGTTCCTTGCAGTCCGCTCCTATTGCGAAGGAGCAATGGGAGAGGATAAGAAGAACATCCGACCCTTGAAGGGCCCTCTGCGCCGCCCTAGGTGGCCATGCAGGGGCCGACACGCCGAGGAGGATCTGTGATCTCCTCAGACTTGCACGACGGTCCAGGAGATAGCGTTGAGAGGTGTGATCGAGAATCTCCCCACGTATACAGACAAAAAAAAGTTACTTGTAATGATCAGAAGCTTAGGACTTATCCTTTTTTTATCTTTCTTATGCCAGTACGTATTATTCGAAGCGGAGCGTTTCATCAGAGTTTATTTATTGTTACGGACGCTGGGTAAGACGCGGAATTTCCGTGCTGACCATTCGTCCCTTCCTGTGCCAATAGCATAGGAGGTGCTGACTTGCAGAAGCAGAATTACCAATCACATTAAATCGACGTTATGTATGTTATCTCTGCTAAAACGTCTTGTCCGATGTGTCGCCAAACCTTTCCCTTGAACAAATCGACGCTGTTCATTGAGACATACTTTCAAAGATACTTTCAAACTTATTTTTCGAACTTACATTCAAAGAGAAAAATATTACAAACATCTTACATCGAACACATCGTATATACGTATATATATATACGTCGTATAACACGTTTATATACAGGCCACTGTAAGTACAGTAACATAAAGTATATAAAGTTGACAATTTTTTTTTTTACTGGTGAAAAATCTTTATCAACCTTTTCTTGTGGCAAATGATCTTTACTGCTACATCTTTTTGAGCATTAATGTTTTGAGCAACAACGTATTCAGAAGCGAATCTAGATGTTTGATCCATTGACATTGTGTAATCAAAAACGAAATGGATAAAAAAGTTTTATATACAACACAGAGTTACTGAGTAAATTTACGCTATTAATCAATTACCAAATGATCAATATGATCATAGGCAAAGTTTGAATACATGCTGGTGGTTAGGAAGTAGCATTGCGGATCAACTTTAGTAAACATATTTCTTTGAATGATGAAATTAAAAATGTTTCACGAGTAACGATAATATCGTAAACAGTTTAAAATGTAATAATGTTACTTGTAAACTTGTAAAGAAAGTTTCTATTTGTAAATTGGTTAGTCAATTACTTTGTTTTATTTTATCAATATTATCATATATTCCTTTGTTCCCTTTTATTTTATTCTACGTTTTTTTATTTCATTAATTTCATCAACATAATTTTCGTATGCCCTAAGAAGGCATAAAATAATCAATGCAAACATTGTAATGAAATATAAGAAATTATAGTCTGTTAGCACCCTGATTTTAAAGCCATTGGATTGGATTCATTATAGCTAATATCTTATTGAACTGCGGCATTTCAGTTAATATCACACGTTAAAAACGTTAAAAAACGAAACACATTATACAGTTGTTTATCAAAATCATGACAAAATCACGTAGCATGTAAACACCCGATGCAACGCTTAAAACTCGCTCGTCGAAAAATAGGAACATTGCTGTCGATGATATTAGCATAGTCGTCTGTGCTATATGTATCAACACAAGCGTCGGACTATCAGCCGGTGTTACTATGCGAGTGGTGCAGATAGGCGATGAATGTTGCCCATAGAATTCGGATTTAAGACTCGGACCGCGTAAGGCGCGGCGGTACGGCTAAGGAAATTCCATCTTTAGACAATAGGGCCTTGTCTAGCACTCTTTCCAGGAAAAGCGTGCTCAGATTGCGAAACACCTCATAACGAAAAAAGGCCAGTAAAGTAAGTTATATATAAAGGGGCATTCCAAGCGTTCGGTGAGATTGTTTTCAATCAAAAATGAATCTTTGAAATGAATCAATATCCAAACGTGTTACTTCGTATATCGATCGTATAAATAAAAAGGAAGGATTGATATATCCCTTTAAATTTTGCACAAGATACAGAACGCATTTACATATTCTAATAAAATTTTATTTGCTTGAAAATGAAACGAAAGATTTTGTCGACATTTCTAAAACATGATCGAAATTGATCGCAATATACTCGCGTCGACAGTTTGCTACTGAAACAGATGGTTATCAGATACTTACGTAGTTTAAGGCGGACTCAATAATTGAAAATTTTGGAAAATCAGTTGGAAGTCAAATTTTCAAAATTAAAAAAAAAGACACAAAATATCGATTTTCTAATGCGAACAAAATTTTATTGAAATATGTTAAACCTTACACATTACACAAGTCAAAAGGAGCAACTCGATTACAAAAATAGTTTCTCACTTTCATTTTCATGAAAATGAGCAATTCACGTAAATTATATGATATTTCGCGGAAGAAAATTCCCAACTTCGAAAAATGATCGATTTGATGTGGAATGACCCTTATTGGAAAACAGAAGCGTGTTCCTTCATTGTTTCGGTATATGCAAATGGGTCTGAGCCATACATCAGACGTCTACCATCTGATGCTTATACTGTCTTTCCTATCGTTACTTAGTATTCTATCCGGCATTTCGAGACCGAAAAAACCGAGATTTTACATTTTCTTCCCGTAATCTTTGCTTTTCTTTATTCAATTTGATTTAGTCAGCTTTTCGTAACATCCTACACCTACAATTATATGTAAGCATACAGGTAAATAATACATAGATAATAACAATGGATAATGAAAAATTGTATTAATTAATTAAATGCTTCAGATAGAATCATTTTAATTTTACAAAACTAAACTAAATAGGACATTTTTATCTAGAAACGACTTGAAGTCATATCTGATTAATATTTTTAAATATACCTACAACTTATACCTAAACACAAACATAGTGAGGAGAAAGTAAAGAATAGAAGTGAAAGCTAGAAAAGTTTGTTAAGAAATTAGCGGTTTCGTAACAACATATATACGTGGTTTCACAATAAAATGTCCCATCTATATTTAAAGGTAAGACTATGTAATTTACGAATAATAGAACGTTATAATTTGGTAAAGACATCTAAAAAACAATTAGAATAAATAAAGTAGGACAGAGACATTTTCTGACTTTGTTTAAAAGATAAAAATTATAGAGAACTTTGAATATTTCAAGCAGTGGCCAAAAATAACAATTATTCCCAAAATTCTTACGAGAAAAGTTATTGAAGAAAAAGTTAACTCTCCTTGGCAATAAAAAACCTAGTAAATTATAAAAGATGTTTTGAAAAAATTAACTGATTAAAACATGTTGATTTTTTAGTGTTCTGATTACGAATAATACTGTCATCGACGATGAACGTCGTTCTCGGTTATCCATAATCGTTACTGTAATGGAATCATTTTTAGTTATTGATAATCATTATCGGTGACGGAACTTTTATGCAAAGAAGTTTGAGTAATTATAATACGATTATCTGTGATGAAAACTATTTAAAACAATTGTCAGATGCTAACGTTTATACTATAATTTTGTAAATTTGGGTTACAACTGTCATAGTCCCTGATTTCAATATATTTTAAAGAATGAAAAAATGCTGTACGGAAGATTTTAATTAATTGTACGAAGCGCAGTAAAAGAAATTTGGTCTTAAAGTTCGTCTTTCTTTCTTCCTTGGAGAGGAGAATCCAAGAATGCGCTAACTGTGTGGAAATACCTGGAGCCCTTCGCGACGCACCTTGAATCGCCGTTAGTCACGGCCAATGTAAGGAAGCAAGATAGATAGTTAGTGGCAGTTAGGGTCGAAGAAAAATCGGAAACCACTGACATTACTACGGAAATGGATGAAGTCAAAAAGATAAGATAGTCGGAAATTGTCCCAAGGATACGTCTGTTAGCTTCTAATTGAGGCTATTGTCCCAATTGTTTCGCAAAAGGCAATGTTGGTAGTAACTGCTAGTAATAAATGGATATTCGTGAGATTACGGTAAATTAGGTAATAATGGTTGAATTTTTTATAAGATTTACTCATCATTTTGGAGCGTTTACGAAACAATTTAGAGCACTGGGTAATAAAATTTAATCATAATACAGATCTAATAGAAAATCATGTCGAATTTCTGAAGGATACCTAGTATAAATTTATTGCACAGAATATCGTGCAATAAATTAATAATGCAATTGGTAAACGGATGTAATTAGATGATATTGATCGTAAAGATTTTCCAAGTTTCACTGAATATTTTGCAGGAGAGAGCACGAATGATAAGAATCAAGATCTATGTGTAGGTAATGCAATTTGTACTCCCACTGACATGGAAAGAAAAGATAGACAATATAAGATAATATTTTTTCGTTTGAGGCTTCATTTCCCAAGACAATTAAGTTTGAACTTTATACTTTATGTACGGTATAACACATTTCGCTTAACTAATTAATTTTCCTTTCTTACTTACATAATATTAAAAATGATTATTTCTTTTTCCAATGGGTCAAGTTTAGGTTGGGCTATATGAAAATGCGAATGTCTACTCCGAAATGAAGTGTAATCGTAACAGAAATTGTATCAAAGCTTTTTGCGAATATCTTGGAAACTATAGCCAAGTAGCGATAACATGTCTGAAAAAAAAGTTGTCCAGAATGACGAACTTGACAACGTATCTCAAAATCATGAAAATCGGTGAGCTGTGCCCTTTTGTACGTAACCTTTTGCGCTTAAATAAGTTTCATATCTACATAATGAAAAATAATACGATATATATCTCTCGATATTTATTACCTATTTGTTGATAATATTAACAAGAACACCATTATTATTGATTTCTCTGGATAGTATAACATGGATATATATTAGCAGATGATATAACGTAGTTTTGTAAATTTGGACAGTAATACGACTGAAAATTGAGCTGATGAAGCTTACGGTTGTTATTATCTAAATATGCACGCGTTCAATTGCATCCACTCGACAAATTTCATCGATTAATTCCGAGACTAAACGTAATATTGGAACTATACCTTGGAACGATGTTTACAACAACTAAAACAATCTCAAACAACCTTCAAATGCTCGATTTTCAAAAAAAGGGGGCCCAGTAAAGAATCACTTCTTTCGTGATAAATTGTTTGTTTGGAACAATCTAGGACGAACGTAGGACAACTTGGAACAACAACAACAACAAATTCGAGATTTAAGAAAAGGGAGACTAACTACGTATATTGAATTTATATTAAAAAATCTGCCTCCTCAAAATACCTGATACGTAAAATAATGCACATAATCTCGGAACACTTAATTCATTAATTAATGCTATTGCATTAACTGCGAAGTATTCTTCGATAGCATCGAAGTAGGATTAGTTTAATGACAGCAATACCGAGCGTTGGAATTTTTTAATTCGTTAAGGATACGTTCGTTCATTGCTCGATAATTAAAAGTATAGAACAATATATATCTCTTCGTTTTGACAATGATGATATTTTGACAAATAATAATATCGTATAATAAAAGAACAGAAATGTGAACCCAGAACAAAAATGTGAAAAGTGGAACACGCATATAAGGCTGATTTTGCTCTTGCATCGATATCGTTCGTCGGGCCGTGCTCCAGTCTTCAAATTCTATATAAAATCAAAATATTCGCTATCAAGAAATTCATTTTTTTTTTTTTTTAATTGGATTATTTCTGAAACCTTCCGAGATAAATCGCTACGTTAGAATAACAATGTAGAATAAACGTAGAATAATTTGGAAAAACTTTAAAAAATACGAACGAAGATGCTAACTTCGTACAGGTGGAAAACTTGCAGTTTATTTTTACGATCATTTTTACGTAACCTTAAAAGTTCAAGACGTCGTATATTATGTCACGTGTTTATTCTTCGTCCATTAGATCTTTAGAAAGCTGAACGAATAGTTTTCGCGAAACCGTCTCGTATCAATAAAATAGCTACGAATAAAGACCGTAAACAAATATTTGATTTGATCGACAGATCGTTTAAACGAATTTCCTGTTGCCCCAAACGTCCTAATTTTAATGTTACTCTTGCTCATTTAAATGATACAAGTAAATTTTACTCTATGTATAAAAGTCGTTTTCGATCGTGATGGATAATAATTCAATTATTACTATAGAAATCAGAATTATAGTGATCTTTATATTTGTTATATAGATTTATTTATTGTGATTGAAATAGAGAATTAAAGCTATTTAATTAGAACTTTATGTAGTAATGTGATACAACTAAGGACGACTTGACAATTCATTGTTGAAATTGACAATTCACGACTCGACTTACAACTTACAACTAACAGCCCACAATTTACGAGCAACCGTTATTGACCAGCTCGCAGCTTACTCGCAACCGCCGCTAGTCACAAGTCAGTCATAACTCCAACTACGACTATCCACCACTGATCATTGGACTCCTCTCTCCGCTAACACTTCCTTTTTATACCAGAGTTTTCGGTATTACTACGACGTGCACGCGTTGTACAGCTGTTGGCTCACGTACATCTTTCTTAACGCGTTGAATGCCACGCCAGTTTTACGAGGTTTGGCCGTGGCGCCACGTTGAATTTTTTATTACGCGACACGTATAACCGTCAATTTCACTCGATTCGCTTATTACTTCTACGGTTATCAATTATCTCATATCGTTTCTTCGCGCCGTTAAATAATTGTTCCATGTTGTTACGTTTGGGGTCCTGCCATAAACCGTAATTCATCCCTCGGTCGTACTTGGCATTTTTTACTTTACTGTTAAGGCCCTTCTTAATTGCCGTCTTTCGAAACGAAAGACGTTCTTTGGGCTTATTGTTCATTAAAGTAAAAAACACGAAAAAAGCGAGGCTTTCCCACGTTCAACAGCCACTGGTGGGTACAATATACATTTCGTGTATAAATAAAGCTATTTTTATACACTTTTATACATACTGCATTAATTTCGTTACACTGTTGTAGCACTAACGATAGTAGTAATAAAAAATTTATAACTATTTACATTTTGTTCAAATCACGTGTTTCTACTAATCTTGGTGCGCCGGTTACCGGTGACCCTCGTGGCATTCGACGTGTTAATAACCCGGATGTCCTAAAGGGTCACGTGAATAATTACTTTTGATCATTTATCAATTTTATCTTACTCATCGTTATTTCTATCTTACGTAAAAAAGAAAGAGCAGCTATGATATAAGATTGTTAAAAAATAAGCTGTATAATTTCGCGATATATTCTGCATCAAACAAATACATATTTTTAAATATAAATTCCTAAACTAATATAATAAATATAATAAATATAATAAATATACGTAATGTTTTTAAAGCAGCAACGCTGAAAGAAGTTTTCGAGAAATGCTTTAAGAGGAGAGTAGAACAGCAAGTCGATGAACGTAAAAACGAGAGAAACTAAAAAATGCTTTGCTCAATTGATAAAATTCAGAATGTAGATGTATAAACGATTTGTAATGATATGAAGTTGCAAATATCGATCAGCCTTTCATTTCCTATTTAATCGAAAGTTTAATTAAAGATCACATTCGTTAAGAATGTTTTCTTAGAAGAAGCAAAAGATTTAATTAGCGATAATATCTTTTCTGCTCCAATGTAGACAAATTTATTATAAAGAGGAGAAAATGTATAAGAATGTCCCCTTCTACTACTGCAATTAAAAAGCTATTCACAAGAAACCAAGAAACAATTTCAAAAGGAAAGAGATAGCAAAGACTATATCTAATCTTTTTTCCAAGAATAAAGGAAAAATCGATAAAGATAAAGATATTAATTCACACTATAAAAGCAGTGCGTACGCACACACACAGAGTAAATAGAATACAATAAAACTTCAAATAAATAGAATCGACTTTTCTATCTCGTTTATCGCATTTTCTATATTCGCGGCTAGCAGCCACTAATTAATATATATAATGACATGATGGATGGAACAGTCTGCTTTTTTTTAAACGCAAAAAAATTTTCAATGTCTCATTTATCTAAATATCGTTCGCCTGCGTAAATGCATAAATACATGTAGGTACTTTGCTCTAAATTATCATCATGCAATGAGCCAGTATTTAATGAAACAGAAATATGCAGATTTCTTGTCCCTCGAAATCTAACAGTTCTCACAAAGCAGAAATAAATAACGTTCGACAAGCATAGAATGAGCAGCGCTTTGAACCACGTTATCGAGTGTTTGACACGTGGAAATGATATCGTGGCAAATAAACATCGGTAATTCTTCGTAAAACTAATCTATCCGTCGTATTGTATCATGGAAGAAGGAAAACGATTTCTCGCGCTACGCAAAGTTCCAGCATCATTCATATCGTATCAACATCTTTCACCGCAATGTTTCATGTCCAAATCCAAATTCCAATAGCTTTTTGACACGACGGATCAGATCCGCAGACTAAAAGGACAATACCCTGTGGATTAGATTCAACCACGATCAAACATACTATAAACTCTTATAATCCAAGTTACCATGGCAAAATAATTTGCCAATCCTCGAAGACGAGAATTGACTGTAAAAAGTCTACTAAACAAATAAATAAATAAAAAAAAAAAAATGTTTCACACGAATCACAAACATTCCGGCCGAACGAACGTGTAACGAACAAATATTAGGCGCGACGATGTATGCGCGCGGCATTGATAAACTGTAACTGGCAACTGGATTGGAGAAAGAAACGCGTTTAAAAGAAATGTACGAACCTTGTTCCGATAAGTGCTGGGCAGGCAAGCCCATTGCGCGTAGCTCATATGAACCATCGCTCAAGAATTTCTCCTTATCTCGTGAAATCTCTCTTCGTTGTACCTATTCCTTGAATACTTGAAATACTTGCGCTCACATTAATACACCATCATTCACCGTTCAGTCAATTCAGAGTTAATCGACGCTAGAGTTTAGAGTAGTTTAAAATAGTAAAAATAGTTTGAGCATGAGATTTAGGAAGAATGTAACCACGCATAAAAAAAAAACTAGTTTAATGATGATAAAGTGAAAAATAAAAATAGTTCAGAACTAATGGGAAATTACAATAATTACAATAAAGTGTTCGACAGTTGCGCGTCAATTTTCTATTTAACTGTCAGAGTGTGATTGTAACGCTTACTCTGCATCACTTTCTTCGCGAGAATGCCGACTTCTGCGAAATGAAAATATATTGCGATAATTGAATATTACCCGATTAAATCCTCGTATCGCGGTATTTATCACGAGAAACGAACGCGCGAATGATCAGTGATTCGAAGTGACGCCGCCTTGCAACACGATAATAAAATAAACCAGCATGAATAGGATATCGTCGATTATAAACACACTATTCAAGTACGATTAACATTCAGTCGCGAAATTGTGACAGAAAATTACGTTAACGAGTATTTCCAGAGGTTTTCTCGATCACACGAGTGAGAAAACACGTGCACGTTTCAAAGCGTTGCTATTGCTACTCGGCGCGCGAAGGATACGCTCGGTGATTGCACCGGAGAGTCAGCAACTGCTGCCACTGGCCCAACTCAGGGAACCTCGACAACTGCTCGTTACGCGCAGTCCAAGCATACGGGACCCTCAGGCCCGTACGAACAAGACAACGAAAATTTCGAGACGCGGAGATCGAAATTTCCATCGTTCCATCTTTTCTAGTATTTAGGTGTGTTTCTCGCTGTTCGATACGTTCTGAAAGATTCTTCAAATACATCGTACGAGATTTGTCAGATCGACGGAAGGTAACAATTAGAAAACAAATATTTAGGCAAATTCATATTTTTATAATTAAGCAAATAGATAAGTAGAGAATTGCTCACCTCGTCGAACCTTAGAACGAATACTACATTTCGAATGTTTTATATACTTTTGCATGCCATGCGTATTCTGTGCATTTTGCCTTTTTCCTTATAAGAATGTATAAAAATGTGCGTTCTAATAATAATAAATAAAATGAAATAAAATAAATTATAGATTAAAATAAATTTGGATTGTATTCGAATACACTGTATTAATGCACGCTTTTTTGCAAACAATTTCAATAAAGATTTATTATGTTTTCGAACGTTCTTTGCAATTCATTTATGTAATTGAATCTTTATTGACTTGTAACTTACTTTTAAATGTAATTCAATACCCTCTTTCTGTTCTCGTCTTTCGATATTATACCGTGGTGTGAATAATTGCAAGTTCAACGCTATTTTTTGATTTTTCACAATATTAAAGGAAAAATTGACAAAATCGGTTATATAATAACATTTTATAATGAAAGACAAAACTTGTATTCTTTCGAAGTTTGCAAAAAATTAAATCCTGAAATTATATCTTGTTTTGTGAAATTATATTCTGTGAAAAAATATAAACTCAGTGTCAATTTTGTTATGTTTCCGTCCGATATTTAATGAATTTCCCTTCTTTTCTTTTTTTTTTTTTTTTAATTACTCCTATCAATCTATCAAATGTACACTATCCACTACCTTATTCGAAATTTCATTTCGATTATCCGTCCACGCAGATTGTATTCCTTCTTTTAATTTCACGATGTTTTCTATAATTATTTATACAGTGTTAAAACAACAAATGACTTTTAAATGCTCAAAATTAGAAATTCTACTCGATGATCGAATATATTTGATCAAATATCTTGTGCAACTAATAGCCTTAGTATGGTATGGTATTTCAGAAAATTTGGAATAAAACATGTATGTGATAGTGTAAACATATTTTAAGGTAGCATATCACAATACTTTATCCCAGATAGTTGATAATTTTACATAAATTAGATGAAAATAAGTATCTCAAGATCGTTGTATTTATTAAGATTTATTTTGATCTCCTCCGACTTTTATTTACACTACTGTTTAATAATAAATCTACTACTATACTATATTTGAATTATATTTAACTTTAACTAACTTATATTAAGTACTATATTATATTTGAATATTTTTCGATATTTCCATAAAGCAAAATGCAAATTAATACGAAATAAACGTGAAGTAGAGTTTTTATGTCTTAAATTTCCGGCTCAATATGCGATCTGTATTTTCACTACTTCAAATATGCAATTCATTTGTATAATTTATGTTCAAAATTCAACATTTTAATTTCTTTAATAATCTGTTACGCTGTTTTCCGAGCCTTGAAAATATTCTCAACAATGTTTCAAAAATGTTTCAATTGATTTCATGTAGTTTCGTACGATCCTCCATATACATTGGAAGGGAATTGCATTAGTTTATTTATTTTAATTGTCCCGCGCATATGTATACACTAACTTCAAATTCTAATTTCTTTAAACATGACGCTACGAAATAAAAAACGGAACACGCATTTGATATATGTAAATATTACTCGAATAACATAAAGAACTGTGACACTCGGAACAAAATATTACAATACTCGTAGAGCATAGAGCTTCAGTTTCTTTCCAAACTTTTAAACCAAATTAGAAATCTTTAACGATAAGGCTAATTTTCCATCTTTATCGTAAACTCTAGTATCCTTATTATCATGTTTTGACTGTAAGTTTCTTGAAATAAATATCAAATAAATAAACTCACAAATACATAATCATTATTTATAAAAGATTTAACAAAGCTATTATTTGTAGACTTCTCGATAAATTTTTAAGACGCAAAGGAATGAAAATACTTAATTTTCATACGGTTTAATAACAATAAATGTCCAACCTTGTAACGCAAAGTTAAAATTCTGTGCGATTGGAAAAGTGATAGCTTCGCAAAACTGTACTTCCGTCCAATCATATTTCACCTAAATAAATTATATCCAAATGAACAAATTAATTTAGAATTATCGAGTCTACTCAAAATTTTTGAGTTTTATTTATTTTTGCAATTTGAACTTTATCGTAATTTATGTAACAGATAAACAACCTGTCAACGTTTCAAGCAAAACATTGATGTAATGTTACGAATAAAAATAGTTAAAGGAAAAATCACGCGTATCATATACGCATCATATACACATTTTCCTCAAATATAACATAAATAACTTTTTGATATAACGTCAATGATAATAACGTCAAAGGCGTCGTGAAAAAGTAATCATAAAATTACAATCGAAAACTAATGGTAGCTAAATTTTATTCTATTTATAAACAATTCGTTGCCTTTCTAAATCTGAAGATGTTTATACGAATCGCTTATATTCGCCGTGCAATATGTAGAAATGTCATTATCCTAGATACAATATCGTACACTAACAGATAATTTTCACGTACATGATACGTATATAGTCATGTGAAAAAATACTCTTTAGAAGAGTAACATTTTTAAAATTAAACCACACGACTTGAGCTTTTTCGAGAAATTGCAAGGATTGTTTTAATTTAGACGATGCGCAAAAAAAAAAAGAAAATGTTTAGAAAATTGAAATTGATAGGAATGGCGGTGGATGTACTGATCCTATAATGAAAATATAGAAAGTACGTTTTGCAAACGTGCGTCAATTACGTGTTGAAAAATTGATCGAAACCGGTCGCTACGAAAACGAGCAACAGATATCAAAATTTATTACAGGCCGAAAGTTGTGAAAAACTGAAAAATTCGCTAATTTTAACCGCTCGTAGTTCATCGTAACGTTAACTGATCTCTATGAAATTTTCGGCGTGTATCTAACTGACAGAAATGTTCAAAGTGTGTTGTTCGAATTTTCATTCCAAGCGCAGATAAAACTTTTATTTTTATAAAAGTGACTTTTACTTTTTTATATTCTCAAAATTTCGTTTACACGTCATCTAGTGAACTAATTTCTTTAGCTTCTCAACAAACTTGAGTCGTTTGGAGCAATTTTAAGTTAGTTAATTAAGTTGTATAAGGTTATCGTTTTAAAGGGTGTACGGAGAAATTTTTGTCTGACTGTGTCTGTATATTGTAAAACTTTAGGTATCTGTTATTATACTATTTTCTCTACAATTTCATGATTTTTAATCCACATCGCATTTGTGTCAAGTGGGTACCATACGTTATATCGTACGATATTACACGATACAAATGAAATGACAGACTCGTAACAAAATAACTAAAAAAAGCAAAAAAGATAAAACATATTTAATTTGTACCGAACGTTAGCAGGAACCTCTTGCACAATCGAATTATAATTATTAATGGAATTTTATAAAGTTACAAACCATAAACGTGTTAGATAAGTATCAACAAATACGTTTAATAATCTGAGAATGATAACACTAAATATCCTAAAAGAAACTAGCTTTTCCTTCATCTTCTAACCGCGACTGCTTGCAGATTTCCAAATTCTTACTAATTCAGATGAACCTTTGCTAGACTAATTACACAACACGTCCCAAAGTACCTTTTAGCGCTAATAACGTTATTTGAAAAAAAGCTGTCTATGACACATGTATATATAAATGCAATATACAACATGGATACGTGTGTGTGCGTGCGTTTCTTTCCTTTTACAAGGAAATAATAGACGCACGATATTTTTTGTTTTATATTAGTTTATTGAATTATGCACGAACGTAGTAACAGAAATAGGGCGAAATGGATCGTACCTAATTCGATAAAATGATACAGAACGGAAATTGTCGTTCATCAGCGTCATATTACCTTACGAAACGAAAGAAAAATGATTTTCTCCAGAATATCCTGAACCGCAGGGTGCTAGGTGTACGTACGGACGGCCCTGAGCAACGGTCCGCTCTATAACGCCAACTATCGAGAGGGCAAGGCATAGACGCGTGTTTTCTACGCTTCGCGTTATGCGGGCGTAACGATCGAACGAGCGTTTCATTTTGAAAGGGGCGAAGTAGTAGAACGAAGCAAAGAAAGGGGCAGACGCATGCCGGCGTGCACATGAGTCACCGATTTACCGAATGATCAATGAACTAAGCGTGGCCCCTCCTTGCACTCGGAATGCACACGAAACAACACGCAGTGACAGTGCACGGAGAAACCAAGAGACATAGTGATTATTCGAGAGAATAAAAGACAGAGAAGAAAAGAGGCTCATCAAAATGCTATTAGCGACCATTTGCCCCTTTGCTCGTTGAAATTGAAAGCATATGTATCCTCTCTGCTGGCGATTGTTCTTGGAAACGCGTGTCCCTGCGTGTGTGACGTTGCTCTATTCATTATCAATAAAGGAGCAAGACAGCACATTGAACAAGCTGCCCAAGAGTGGCAGTGGATGAGAGAGATCAAACGGCTACAGAGGTATGCGCAGTAGTTGATTCGTGGAAAGAGATTTTGTTGGGAAATTCTCGAGTACACAGGGCGTCTGCCGAGAAAACTAAACGCGATAAATGGAAATGTAGCGGCACACGTCTTGTTTCGCCTCGCAGCGTCAATCTCGTTAGGAAACGCGTAATGTAATAAATCTATCTTCGCGTTCTTATCTTGCGACTTGTACACTGTAGGAGCGTCTCAGCGAATATTGTCTCTATATTAATTTATTCCATTATTTTAAATACACTCGACGGTTTCAACAACGAGCAATCTCGCTTAATAAATCTCACGATCAACAAGTCATCTAAAGAAGGTAATATCCGTTTATACATAGAAAACATATCTACGTTTAAATAACTAATATCGTCAAAGTTTCATTTGTTTCAAACGCTGAAAACAATCAGCCAGAAGAAATTAGCGGTCGAATCATTCGTAAGACAATGGATGCAGGAATTCAACACGGGTAGAAAAACTGTACGATCACGTTTTGCTGCCTGTCTCTCATTAACCGCTTTAGTGCCAGGGGTTTTCATTTCGTTCATCGAAAAAAAAAAAAAAAGAAAGAATAATAATTACGAGAGGGAACTCTGATACAAACATCGCGACACAGTTCACCACAGTACGAGAACAGCGCTAAAACGGTCAAAGAGGATCTCAAGAAACACGTCTGCGATTTCATTGCAAGTTCTTTTTCTTTTTTCTTTTTATATTCAGCAAAATTTTACAATGCATTCTCGTTGAAAATTATAAGTGGTACTATATATCGTGTTTAACAAGTGTTTATCGTTTGTTTGACTCTAGTCGAATCCAATGCTTAAATCTAAAGGATAATCTAGTAGTAGCATATCTCGTTTCGTTGGTGCATCTATTAAGGATCTTGGAGTTTTCTTGCTGTTCCCCATAGTCGCATCCTACAGGTCCAAACAGGTTTTAATTTTAGCCTTATACAGCATTATTTTACTCTACGCGCTCAAGTTTCATTACAAGCGACATACAAAGCGTCCTTTAAGAAAAATCAAAGTTCTTGGACGAATAACACTTGCTAGGAAACGAGCGTTTAAAGGATAGCGTAAACTGGTGACGAAAACGTATGTCGAAGATGTAGAAAAACTTGTCTGATGTTGCGACAAGTATTTGTGGTGATTGTATTGAGAAACATCAAGTATATATACTAATATTTCTTCATGATCATCGTACATAACAAAGCTGTAAAATCGATCAATAGCTAACGCTGTATGCATCGCGGACACGCGTTGGCACCTTCAAAACTTTTTGAAATCAATTGTTATCATCAGTCAACAGTCTAACGATGAATCGTAGAGAAAGCTTATATTTTTAGAATATAAGTTAAGAACGAGTTATGAATTTACAAAAAGACAATTTTTTAAAAATATGTCGTAAAGAAAGAACTACTTTCTGTTCATTGTTGCGATCATCGAAATTTATACTTATGACCTCGTTACCTACACTGTTCTCACATACTATAATTTTATCATTACGAATTAAAAAGATTATATGCACAAAGATTACAAGTCTCGGTACACCCGTTTTTTATTCGTTTCAAGAAAATTAGACTCTACGCGTGTGTAATTGGAATAGAGCAATTGCTCCTTTTTTATTTTACTCATCTTCTTTATTTGGATATACTAAAGAAAGCACAAGACATAATAAACAATAAACACAATAGAGGTGGATCATTGGCATTGAATTTTAGAAATCGGCGCGGAATCTACGGATCGCTGTATTCCACGTTAGAAAGTTTAAAAAGCATTGTACATAGAAAGTAAAATTAACGGTTGAAAATATTGAACCAGAGTGTCATAAACAATTTGTTGTTCACCCTCTATTAAATAAAGTGAACAAAGAATATGTTGAAAATGAATAAACGTGTATTGTGTCAAATTTGTACGTTTCCTCTCGAGACATTATATATTACGTACCGTGTATGTTAATGGAACAGTGCATATTTGAACAGAGACAAGTATATTTCGAGTTTAAATCGTTAAATAAATTTCATGCTGTAATAACATCTTTAAAGAAAATTGTATTTCCTTCTGCCGGATACTCCGTCTTCCGTTCTCAGTCGAACGTAGGAAATAAACGAAATAGTATTGGGTTGTCATTAATGACGAAACACGCAATCACTTAGTTGCCAACCCAATATCTTAAACTCGTCAGACAGAGCGAACTAAACGGTAGTTGTATGAAATATTTTCCGTAATTCGGGATTCCAGGTAGGAAATGCCATATTAATATACAATTTAGAAAGATAAATAAAATAAATTGACTGTAGTTATTCCTCGTATAATATTCATCTTAAAACATTGAATACATTTTATAAATATAATTTCTGTTAAAAAAAAAATATTCATTTATCAATCACTCTTAAAATATTTGACGTAATTCTAAAATTAATTCGTTATAATTTTCCCTCCACTGTAATATTTATTTCGGTTAAACTTTACTTTAGGAGATAAAAAGTTATAGCCTTATTTTGTAAACTTTTAGTTATGTATATATAGAATATGTAGAACCTGAAAATATAAATTTTGTGGAAGAGTCATTGGTTCGCTCATTGGTTCAAACAAATTGTTGTGACTATACAAAACTGAGATTTTTAAGATATTTTACACGTTGCTTTGATGTCATATTGCTTCTATCTGTGCTAATTCGAAAATTAGTCTATAGCAAGTCGTCGTCCATCTATTTGCAACCAGATTACACTCACTGGACGAATTACGGATAGAAGCCAAAATGGTGTTAACCATTGCAATATTCATGTACTGTATAGTGGTTTATAGTTTGAATAAGCAAAATTAGATAAAAGTAGAATTATACTTTACGCAAAGAATCAACAAAAAAATATCTTTATTGTAATTGATAAATGAATGAACATTTTGGAAAACAGTTTACGCGATGAAATTTGCCACTAAGCAAACAGATAATTTTTGTATAAAAAATTTCTTTGTATTACGAAGAGTTTTCACGGTATTGAGAAAAATACGTTTTCCATTCCTAACTTCCAGAACTGTGTCCACCCTCCAAATACGGATGATTGCCGATACAAAAAACAAGCATGAAATATTTTCTCGAAAACTATATCATCTGTAAATTTCATCAAAATCGGTTATTAACATTTTTCTTCTCTCCGATTGTACCGTTAAAATGTACATTTTTGTTGTGACTTGTCTTGAAGAACTTAATTGTCTGTTGATTTAACAATTTCTCGTAGAATTCACGTCGTTGTAGAAATTTTGATTAGTCTGATTTCAATGCTGTGTACATTAACGCTGGAACAACCGATTTATGCTCCTCAGTGACTTCAAACCAACTAATTTTTTTTTTTTTTTCTTTCTTTTTGGCAGAGGAACATTGGCAGGAATTGTATTTCACTATAATAACAACAATATTGCCAAATCGCCTCCTAAAAGTCTCGAGCCTACACCACCACGGTGGAAATTCGAATTAGTCCACAGGAATAAATATCGTCTTCCAATCAACGCAACCATTCCCAAACTTGCACAATCATCGTTCGCGAGTGCACTGCAAATCGATGAATCAGTCAAGTGTTTTACGTTGATAATAAACGATACAACTGACCTTTCGTTCCCAAAGTTCAAATCTGAAGCCAAAAAGTTCCTTGCGAACGAATGAAGCTTGCGAAACGATAATTAAGAATACTAAAGGAATGATAAATATGAATGTTGTGAGACTTTCGAAAAGCTCGTCGTCTGAAAAAAAGCTAGGTCTAAATCGAGCTACAAGAATAACTAAACAATGCAGTAAGTCAACCACTGCTGATCCCGTGGAAATCGGAAATTTATAAAACCTTATAGCTTACAAATCCGTAAAGATTTGGCATATAAAAGTAAGGCCAATACTTATATAATGTAAATAATGTTATATAATATTAATATTATATTTAACCATATACGATAAATATGTACATACATTTTTGTGTACTTACTTATCCTTCAGTTCTATAAGTGGCGCTTAAGAATTTGGAGGACGGTATTCACTGACGATCTAGGTAGCTTAATTGAGAAAGTAACCACAAAGTCGCGACCAAAACATCGACACCTCTGGTCAGTACGTGCAACTTAACCTCCAAAGAATGTAACAGCGTACGCCTCATGGTAACTGTGCGAGAAAAATTGGTGGTCTCTATGAGAGGGATACGCTCCGCAAGAGAAAGATAAAAAAAGTCTCGTCCACCGTGCCGTACGAGAACCATGAAACACGAAAAAGTGCAAGGTAAGACTGCGCTAAAAACAAGCACAACAACCAAGGAGCAGTAAAAGCAGCATCCAACAGCTCGACAGGAAATGTTAGAATATTAGAATAAAGCTCTTAAAGAGTTGCACGAAGACATCACCAACCTAAAATATCAGCTAAACATAAAAGAGGGAGAGAAGATTCCTACCCTATCGACGGCGAAAAAATCAGAGAAACACCAACCACATTTATCAATCAGTAAGAAAACAAAGAAAACATGGAAGGAAGATGGCTCCGACCAACATATTCATCACAAGTCAAACGAAAATGAAAAACATAACGATGACAAAACCGATAGAACTGAATAACCAGTTTAGCCATCTACGAAACGAAAATATAAATTCAGCAAGCAAACGAAAAGAAAGCGGAAAAATAGAGAGAAGCTAACCTCCAATCACAGCCGTTAAACACCACATTCAAAGAACAAATAAAAAATTCAAAAACGTAGGGAATGTCGATACACGAATAAACACTCATCACTCAATCACTGTATCAACTCGTGCAGTTACATCACGAATGTATATATTACACGAAGACCAAATCAAATACTGCACGTTCGCACCAAAAAGCATAAAATCAAAATCACTCGCTACAAGTACTGTCAGATATAATCAACATGAAAATACCAAATTAAAAAATCACAAAGATAACAAAAATAAAGTTCAACATCGATTCAGGGGCATCAGAATACTTCTTTATGTAACATTCAGTTCTAGACATAACCAACAAACAGTAACGTGGGAACCATACATGGAAAGCAGATATTGCTGGTCCGCAACTGCCAATGAGTAGAACATTCCAGCAAAAACTATAAACTAAGATACAGATGTATAAAATGTCTCGACCAACATTTGCCTGAACACGTAGAACAGACATAGGCGCATCCAGCAAACTACAGAAAAATCCATAGATTATAGGCCGCCATCAAACTAAACTAAACCCACTACCATGCAGCACAACCCCACCGAAATTACGCTCGTAGCACGATAAAGACCGAGATAACGAATATACACAATAACAAATCTACCAAAGTGCGAAGAAACCGGACATGAAATACCCGCTCGAAGGCTTAAAAAACAAAATAATAGTTTTCTTCTATCGCGGCAACAATCAAATCAAATTAGCAGTACGAAACCAAAAGATTTTATAGAATTAAAAATCAGACACCTAAATATATTCTAACATAGCCAACTTAAAATCAATAATAAGGGGCACAAGAAGATACAACGTAAAAAAAGTTCCTAGACTAAAAGAAACTAGACCTATAGCCTTACTTTGCGAAACTGAATTAAACAAAAAACTAGTGCAGATTACAGCACACTAAGATCGAACAGAACGTACGAATCCTAATCGAGGAACATACACCATACATATAAATACACCCCACCGCCATGATATTCAAAACCGTGATATTAAAGACGAGAAGGAAAGCAACAACACTGCATCATAAGCGCTCGAACAACAATAAGGTTCAAATAGTAAAAAGGATGAAACTTGGTGTTGTAGGATCTAAAATTCAATGAGATCGGTAACTATTATATCCTTGCAGCAGGGAGACACAACAGCGAATCTCAGAGGGGGTTTCACTTGCAGTTGGGGAAAAGAAAAATAAATACACTATAAATTGAAAATATGTATGTAAATATATATCATTTCTAAGCTCCTTCCTGGACATTTGTACAGCAGACAACAGAATATAGTACGGGCAATAAAGGATCGCAAAGCAATAGAAATTATGGCAACAACAGCAAGGGGCCTAGGAATCATACGGCAGGAATCACCAAACGCAATCAGGCTCCAATACAAGAAGGCTGACTGGACCAAATTCGAAAAACAACTAGAGGAGCACTAAATTCACGCTTCTAATCTAGAAAAAGGTAAACTAACCAACTTAACACAGAAAACCGTACGAAAAAAACACTATAAGAGAGATAACTTAAAAAATGTATATAAACAGGAGGATAGAAAAAGTAATCGTAGCTAATCGCATAGCTCGACAAATCCAGACTACGCGGATACGACAACGAAGTACACATGCCCCAGAGCATACCAGAAAGAAGCAAAAACAAATTCGTAAGGAATTCAGAAAATCCGCCAATCGATACCAGGAAGAGAAACAAAAGCTCATCAAATAGTTATCAATATTCACGTACATACGCATGGAATAAAAAGTAAAGAGACACAGGACAGCTACAAAAAGAATTATTTCGATTTATACCTGAAGGATTAATTAAGCTCCCGTTTTATGGAGTAATGTGTAATAATATCAATTAATGTATAATCAAACGACAAGTTATATTTATCGCGTTGAATAGGTCTTTTAAGTTTTCGATTTCATTGCCGAAACAATACTGGCCTTGCAAGGCAGTTCTAATCATTTTAAACACACCTGGCGAGCAACCTGTTTGTTTTCTCAATAGGCATACCCAACCATGCGTTTTAGAGGAAATACCTTATATAATTATATAATAATATTATATAAGATAATATTATTAGATGCTGTGGCTGTTCCCGACTGATTTCGAGTTATACAAAAAAAAAAAAAAAAAAAACAAAGGCGTTAGGCGGAGGATATCGTAAGTATCTTTCCTGAATGAAATCTCTACTACTACCTTGTTACGTAACACGTTTCGGTAGTTTTGTAAAGTTGGTAAGAAGGTAAAACGGTTCTGGAAAGATAGAACCATTTCGACAGCCAAAGACAATTAGGAGAATTCTATAAACATAAAGTTAGAGTTAATTATAGATTTAGTATAGGTTTAACTTATTCTGCTGTAGATCTTTTTAGCCTCTTCATTTTTGTATTCTCTTTTTAATTTTTTTGTTTAGTTCCAACGGGAGTGATTTGGACGTGGTAATTCGTGCATCTTGCTTATAGCGCATTTCGTTGGCAAGAAAGCAGAGACTGTGTCGAATATTTACCAATAGTACTAAATCTAAAACGATCGCTATTTCCTTGTGTGATTTTCCTGTAGATATCCGCGTTATCTGTAGATAAACATTGTTAATATATGCTTTTGTTTACTAGTTACTTATGGGAGCAGAAGATTAGAGAAACATTGATCCCCTTTACTCGGAAATCCCATAGGAGGTTTTCAATATGCCGTTATGGATCTCGATCAGTAAGCAGATTTAATGTTCAATCTAGGAATTTTCGCTGCCGCAAGAACGTTTTCGCGCAGGGTGGTGTACGTTTCCAAATGCCATAATCCTCTCCTCTTCGACTTGTACGGGATAAGCTGCTGCTCGTGTTTCGTTCGATTTGAAGATCACTGTGCATCCCTCTGCCCAAGGTGACCCACCTTCATCCGTGTAAAGAGATTTGCTCTTGCACAAGGACGTTTCAACCGATTTTTGATTGTGAATAAGTAAAAATGAAGCTGTAAACGCAACTATTTTATTCCTGATCTTTGTCTAATTTCAAAAATCACCCCTTAAATCTTTCTACACCTGTAGCTGAATAGCTTGTATGAAAAAAAAAGAAAGACAAATTATTGTGCTACTTGCTGATCATTATGCCGATAATTACGCAGCGCCAATGTGGTTCAACTTCGTTGGAAAATAATCAAAAAGTTCGATATTGCATTCAGAAACACCGATCAGCGAAAACTCTCTTAAATGCACAACAATAAAGACATATGTATAAAAAAGCGGAGATACCAAGAATAGACAACCACGCCATCGGAGTAAGAAGGAAATACGATAATAATAGCTCAAGAACACACCAAACTGAATCCTATGGAAATGATACAAGACAGAGACAACATTCCAATCTTATACTACTGACCAAGAAGCCACGGGGGCAAAATAAAGCAGACAAAGAAAGGAACCAAACATTTTCACACACCTACTGTTACCGTCCGGTGACTCTTTACGTTCGAGGCGGACACCAGCTGTGCACATAGAATTAAACGGATCGCAATAATCCCAAGGAACAGGCGCCTAAGGAACTGTCATAAAACGAGGCTTTTTGATTTACCGTTGAAGCCGTCAATTGGTTAATCTTCGAATCAAGAGGTTCCTTATGCTTGTCACCATTATGGACCATCACCACCGAGTAAGAGTTTTCCTTTGCGACAGCATCGTCACCGGACTTTACTTCACGTCAGTTCATCGACTATAGAACGGTGAACGTCTCTTTAGCAGGTTTACATCCGTCAATCATTCACCTACTTGACTTATACCTTCTCTAACTAGCTTCTCTAAGTTGCTGGAAATATATGATATCTTTGAATTGTTAATCAAGCATTCTACTCACTAAACTACCTCTGTTATACGGCTATTTAAATATTTCAGAGAAACGCCAACATGCAACAGAGAAGATACTGATGGCTCACAAAAGAGAACAAGTAAATGCAAATGAGACAAAAGAGGTCCGGAGACAAAGCGCGCAACAATAACCGCAAATCAGGGAAGAAGACCGAACAAAAAAGCACATAATAAATACATCAGGCCGTCAATAACGTGCAACATATAAGCACGTAAATAAACCTAAAATATGTAACCTAATCCAATAGAGTAATTTAATGGTTCTTACTATATACTATTACATATTTTCCCATAAGATTCTCCGACATAAAAGACGAGACAAAATGGCAACCTGTACACACATACCATTTGTTAAAATACAAACACAATTATACATCCCGAGATCTATGTGAAACGTTTAAACCGAATATGTACGAGTATCAATAAGTATAAAGAATTATTGATGCGACCAAAGACTGATATCCGATGATAAATAACCGTTAAAAAAGAAAGGGGAAAAAAATTACGATGTAACCACTCGACAAGTGGAAGCTCTGGGTCCAAATATCGATCAATAGTAGGTCTCAAAGTTATGGTACTGTAGCTATTTCTGTTTAGTTCTATGTACAAGTGTATAATCGGGACGAGCGGATCTCGATACTGTCACGTGGAAGACACAAGAAATCACGAAACCGATAGATCGCCGGTGATCTGCTCTCGTCGCAGTTCCAACTTTGTATATGATAATAGAATTTATTACGCAAATCCAACAGAGTGACGGTTCAAAATGTTACGAGAGTGTGCGGCGAGCGCTTATTTTGAAGGGTTTTCATACTGAGGTTTTAGTCTCTCTGGAGAGGTTGTCGCGTGGTGTACATCAGAGGCGCCTATTCCGTTCCTATTTGCTTATTGTTTCGATGCTTGTGGTATACAGGATGTCTAGCCTATCCTATTACTGTTTCGGAGCGGATGGCCTTCTCGAGCCTGTGACAATACAATCGTATCGCCCGGGCTCCCAAAAGCTTCGGGATTCCAAAACTCAATTCGTGTCAGCTACTCAAAAGCCGGTCTTATTAAAAAAATGTCATGTTTCGAGGGTTCACGGGAAGAAAAGGGAATGCCAATTTTAATGAACTTAAAATTTAACGTTGTTTTTCGTACGCTTCCGTATGTTGATACGTATCGATGTCTCGTCCACCTCAACGATTTCGATGATTTTTTAATACGTTACAGAAATCGACATTTTGAAGAATTTCCTCCTGCACGTGAAAAACTGTCTGTACTACTACAATGAATTCTGCCTATAATTGTGCATCTGTAGCAGCGTACGCGTCGGTATTGATTGCCAGTGGCCTTGCAACGCGATGCGATGGCCGCATAAAGTAACGCCAAACCCAAACCTAATACTTGTCTTTCGTTTATAATTTATTGACATATCTTCTTGTTACGTTTGGATTAGATGCTATTCTATCCAACTATTCTATGCAAACAACACGGACAGTCGTATGTATACAGTTTTTTTGCGAACATTTCGGAAACTATAGTTGTAACAGTATAGTGGAGCGACGGTTTTATGTATGAGAAAGAGTTCTTCAAGATGTTAATTTTTACAACGTGTGAAAAAATCAACGATATCGGTGAGATGGGTGATATATATCGATAATTACGACAATTAATCAATTAATTAATACAATTATCACTGTCTAAAAAATAATTCGGATTTTTAGAATTTAATGTCACCTGTTTTATTACAAATTTATAAATTTATAGATAAAAGTTGAAAATAATGCGAAATAAAGTTAATAAAATGATGTTTTAATTTAACATATGAGAAGATGCGATGGCACCATATAATGAAAAAGATTTTTTTGTTTCTTGAGATAAATTGAGAAGAAACATTATTTTTATTCCGATAATAATGTTAAGCTAATTACAAAATGGTGTTAATAACTTCGCATACAAGTGAAAATATATACAAAGGTATAAATAAAAGGATATAAACAGCTAAAAACTAATCATAAGTTTTGCGTGCAGAACGCATGACTCTTCTAACAATTCCGGTAACAACAATTTTGTCCTAACGTTAGTGACATTAAGTAGAACAATAATGTTTTTCGCATGCAAATTTCAGATTGTAAGATATTTGATTTCTCTGTATAGAGTTTGTAGCGGACAACGTGTTTTTAACTGTTTATGGTTTTTTATTTTACCTTTATACACAGTTTGACCTTTATGTGAAGTTATTCCACATTTTGTAACCAATTAAAAATTGTTATCATAATAAAAGTAACTTGCTTTTGTATTTTAAATATGTAGTATTTATTTATGTACGATCGTTTCTTTCCATCTCTTTATCTCCTCTTAATACCTGGATCTCAAACTGTAGACCGATCCTGTCTGACTTTTGCCCAGCCGACACGAAGTTAGACTGACCGCTTATGTTGATACGCGAAGAAAAGGCTAGGAATATATATTATAATAGGTGTAATTTTTTTGTTTAACAAACATTTAATCCTTTGGCCATAACAGAAAGTTTCTACAACTGCTCCTTAACGTGAATTTTACTTTGGCATATTTTATGATCTAAAAAAGAAAAAAAAATAGGACAAAAAGGTAACGATCATAGTTTCAATATACCCAAAAGTATTTGTGTTCTGATTATAATACACGGTAAGAGAAAGTGAAATGCGAATTGGTAGAAATATGAGATTCTTGACTGGTAGATTTTATTATTATTTATTATAATTTATTACATATAACATTATAATTAATTAATTATAATGTTATAATGATCTATGATTAAACCATAAAATGACTTCAATCGTTCCTTCGGATGCCGCGAACGAGACTGAATAAAGAAAAGTATTTAACACGTTACGATCAACTATAATCCCGTATGTGCTCGACAAGTTAATAGACAAATTAGTACTAAGAACGTAGCTTGAAACAATTTTAGTAGATGACCTCGAAACCCAATTACCTGATTACATCTTGAAAATGAGATAAAAATTCCATGGATTAACTAATAACGATATCAAATTAATAGACCGTTAACGATCGGTTAGAAATGATATCAAGCATCCTTCTCAGAATAGCGCGGCAAGAAGAGACTGGATACACTGTTTTTGACCCGTCGTTAAGACAAGATTTCCTTGAAGATATTAAACAGACGCTTCGGCTGCCAGAACTATCGGCTTCAATAGAAAGAATGTAAATGTTCTTTTGATACTATTTATTAAGAGTATGACAAATATTGTTATACTCTTGATTGAATCTACAACGTTAATGAGACAATGCTTACCCGTTGCACAGTCAAAAATGTCAAAAGTTGTTGACCTAAAGGAAAAAGGCAAAGGAAAAATGAAAATAGGCTACTTACGAGGAGGGCGCCATGTATTGGGTTGGCAAGCGAGTGATCGCGGATTTTGTCATTAGACGGTAATGACACCTCAACTCGATAGATCGGTCGGTACGTATTATCCATCTGACTGAATTCGATATTTACAAAGTGCTTCGCTAATTTTATTAAACCTCTAGAAGAGTCTTTTACCTTGTTGATATTGAATGGACAATACAGCCACATCCATAACGTAAGTGTAATTGAATTGGCGAAAAAGAATTTTGTATCATACCTATACGTTACATTCTATACAGAAACTGTAGTTTCTTAATAAAACTTTCATAGGACTGAAATTTTGAAGAGGCGCGATTATTTCTGCGTCAAAAACAAATAACATTAAGGCCTTTTGATATAGCAGAACTATTACCCGAGCGACTGGAATTTATCCACTGAACAAAGAAACTTTTCTAAAAGCAGATTTTAACTCGGAATGCAGCTTCTTTGACCGACGAAGGAATCCTAATTCCATCAACAATTGTAGCTTGCAATATTCAGGTTCTTGCAGACAGCAGACCAATATCGAGCGCTTCGATCGAAATATCCGAATTGATAAGTCCTGATCGCATATCGGCAATCCCATCTATTAAACCCAGAGCTATCAATGGATCCCGTAAAGCAGGAAGTTCCGCATTATTAATGACATCATCATATAAAGATAATTGTCTTTGCGACATCTCGAAAGAACCTGCATTGCTTAGTGGAAGAAACGGGAAATCAATAACGACAGCAATTAAAGTAGATGGTTTGGCTAATACCCAACCAGTCAGCTTATAAATAGTCAATCGGAATCAAGTGACGCAATGTGCATATTTTAAAAGAAAATATTCTCTGAAGCGAATGATAAAAGCGAATTGTGAATTCGGTGCCACTTACGGAGCCATAATTGTGCGGACCCAGAATACATAGTCTGTGTATGCAACCATTGCAAAACAAATGAAATTCCGTTAAATGTGGTCGTCTTACCATATCATTGTAGTATCGTGGACGAGGAGCCTGGTGGGTTGTGAACATGTGCGTAGTGACGCTAAAACAAGACAAAATGTTCCTAGGGGACGATAAACGAATTAACAGGTGTATGAGTTGAGAAGTCAGAGAGTGCGGATTGCGTTGTCGAGAGTTGTTAATTAATTATCTAGTTGTTTGTAATTATTATACGTTTGTTGCAATTAACTCACGTTAAACAACCATTGTTTTCCGTTTAATCCATTTACTATTAATAAACTAATCATAATAGTTGGCGATACTACATTATATTTAACGTTCTGTTAAAGTTATGTTCATTATTAATGTTCCAACTCAGTTTTATAACTTTATTTCCTCCCAAAGTAACACCGTTTCGTATTTGTATTATTTGTATTAGTCCAAATGTGCCTTCATTTAGAAAAATGAATTTCTACGTCGACTTTTTTATTCATGATTACACTGTGATTCTGTACATAGAAAAATAAAATGGGTATCCCACATTTGTACCCTCTTCTAGGTTTATGTGTAATATCTGAATCGAGTTTCTTTCGAGACGAGCCTCTAGCACGTTGACTGCCGCGCGTGTTTTCAACGAAGGACTCGAGTGTGGTATAGATCATTTCGACCAAATGATTTCTTATGCCACCACAATTGCAAAAGGAATCGAATGGTACCGAAAACTTGCCATTCAACTCCTTCTGGCAATTGTAAACGCTTCGACGGTTTACAAAATTGCAACAAGGGAGCACGTAAATATTAGAAGATTCGGAGAATTATTAGCTGCAAAATTATTAGGGTTGTCTGAAAATAGAAAAAATCCTTGTCCTCGTCGGAGTCGTTTGGAAAAATGATAAAAGACGTCGAACGAAGCGATCAAAGACACGAGAGAATTTAAAGAAAACGACAACTTATTGTCCAAATTGTTCCGAATCTCAGCTTCGTATAGAACGCTTCAAAGTTGTACATTCCAAATAATTTTCTTAATAAACGGTTTCCATGTTACTTTTATAACGATTCAATAGTTTTATCACTTCCTGTGTAATATATTTTCAAATACATACGACGATCCCTCGCAAGTGGTCAAATAAGCGGCAGTGAACGTGCTAGTTCTGTGTTCTGCGTTGAGTCCGAGTGTCGGACACTAGTTGTAAAGATGACCAAAGCTGTTGGCAATCGCCTAGTGACGCTTAAGAGTTTGAAAGAAAGCTGAGTAGCTCGATTGGTAAACTGTATAACTCATCAATACTAGTATAAACTTTTCCATTACCTAGCTCGTAACGTACTGAAGGCTGACTACATAGTTTTTTTGCGCAAAATAAGCTTAATGTAAGTGTCGCAAGGAATAAGCGTGTAGCTGAGAGCGACTCATGTTGTCGTTTCGCCTCGGGACATTGGCACCGTCTTGACGAAACGTAACGATAAATAAACTGCGGTCAAAAGAATGTCGCCGCTACGTGCAACCGCCGATCCAAGACGAATTCGAATTTTACGATTCTCTGTCGACCATAGAAATAAGCGATCGCGAGCGAGTCGGTTGTCATACGAGTTATCGAGTTATCGCGAGCGATCATACGCTGTCTTTATTTATTTATATTTATTAACTTATTTAATTTATTCCAAATATATTTTAATCTCTCGTTCACATTTTATTAATCCTCTACACCTTCCACCACAAGTACATTAGAAATATATACAGATAGCGTCAAGACTGGGGAATATTGCCTGATCTATAAGATTTTTTGTTGTCTCTTAACCTTTATTCGTTAATGTTTATTGTACCTTCCTTGTAAATAATATTATATCTTGTTTTAACATGATAAACGTTCGCTCTAAAAAAAAAAAAAAAAAAAAAAAAACGTGGCAAAGCAGTCATGCCAAAGTTCCAAATTTGAATCCCGATTTAGCAATCTCAAAATAAAAAGTATAAACCAAGAACATAAAAATGAATGGGCTGTTGTATATATATTAGATTGTCGGAAAAGTTTCTTTCGTTTAATAAGATGATAATAGACGAACGACAATTTCTGTTTTATATTATTTTATTGAGTTAGGTATGACCCATTTCGTTCTATTTCTATTATTACGTTCGTGCAAAATTCAACAAACTAATATAAAACAAAAAACATTGTGCGTCTATTATTTCCTATACAATAAATATATTCCCAAACTGGTAAAGATGATAAATAACAAATTTTAAAGTAAAATTTTATACTCAGAACTTAAATTCATAGAAGATGAAGAAGCAGCTTTCTCTCCTGACTAACGCGGATATGGCAACAAATTTTACGAAAGTTCGATAAGACACGAGCTTTTCTAGTTCGTACAATCTATTTTAATGTTAAGTTTGCCAACTACAACTTTGCGCAAAGTTAAAGAGAAGTAATTTGCTTCCGCAATGGCACAAAACACACGCGCAGAGTGTTCTGGATAAGTAAAGATCAAAAAGTAATCGCAATCGATGATTACGAGAGAAATATGATTCTCATAACAGATTTTTAAATAATATATTAAAAATTGTTACTAATATTTGCTAATATTTTTCGTAAATATTTATTAATTTTCACATAGTCTCTTTCATAGACTACACACCTGAACTCGAAATACGAATAAAACAGAATTTTGATTTTTCGCAAATCAACAAATATAATTTGTACTCTTTGTTATATTTTGTTACATTGTCTTGAATATTATGCGTGTGATATTTGTTTTATATGAAATTAAATTTGGAGAATTTGGAGAAACAGGTGGGAAGTAAATTTAGTTATTTTATTATCATCTAATAATATATTACGTATAAATAATTTTTTAATCGATAATTTAAAAGAAACTATAAGCAACGGAAAGCAAAAATAAAAATATATTACAACTATACGATACTTTACGTCTAATTCGTAAACCGTAACTTAGATGAAATAGATTCTAAGGTATAAAACCAAACAATGATATTTAAAATTATTTTGATATTACAATAAACGATATTTCTAATAATTATTGTACAGTGCGTACGAAATATTTTTTCCGACATTTTAATTTTTTCAAAGTATCACAGTATTTCGAAAAAGCAGCTATTATAATTTAATTACTTCAGATTTCCATGCAACATCAATTCTCGAATTCAAAGAATCTTGGAACAGAATTGTTATAGTTTCTCTTAAAATGACTTATTGATTAAAAAATTATCTATACGTAATATATTATTAGATGATAATAAAATAACTGAATTTCATATAAAAACAATCTTTTGATTATTCATGACAGGCACTGATGCGGTTCTGTTATCTTTATCGAAGATTGAATACTGATAAGAAGCTCGTTAATCTTACTCTTGGTAATTGACTTGTCATTAATTGACACGCCCCCAATAAAATTCACGCGCCTTTGCAGTTAATATATAAATACCTATGAGCAATATTATACATTCTAATTAAACATTTAATAATATTCATTGTGTCTATGGTACATTTTAAAATAAGATACTGATAAATATTTTTGTTACGTCTTTGAATATTATGCCCTTCTTCTTCACGATTCGTACGAGGTAAACTACCACAAATGTATCGTTCGGATTGAGCATCACTGTGCGCCCCGTCGCTTGCTCACGCTAACCTCCTTTCGCTCGTGTAAAGAGGTTTGCTCGCGTGCAGGGATATCTTGTCCGATTTTTAAAACTCAATTTCTTTATTCTTGATTTTCTTACTTCAATTTCAAAAATCCTCCCTCTCTATTTCCTGATACTTGTAGCCGAACGCCCCAGCGAAACAAAAAAAAAAAAGAAAAGAGAAAAAGACAACGAAAAGCACAAGAAAAAGAGCAGTAATAGTCACATAATATACAGTATAATAATTAAATATAATGTAATTACAAAAATACTGTAACTAGAAACATAATTTAAATAGAGCTCTAATTGTATAAAAGTTTCTTGAAACGATGAATATTGTTATAAGCAATAAATATCGTTGCTGAATTTGCTACAGAAAAAGCGTAAATTTATTGAACAGGTTTAATATTCGATTAACTGGATCGCTTAAATCATGTTTAGATCTTAATGTAGCCTAATGAAATAGTTTTCTAATTTATAAAATGTTTTTTCTAAAAGTTTTTGAAAGAACGTAATAAATAAATTGCAATAATTGAGAAAATGAGATTCGATTATTTACAATTTTCGTATTAAGCATATTTTAGCAATGATTCGTATCATTGAGGTTATCAAAAAAAAATGTTTTAACTGAAGTTGTTTGGCTCATCGTTCGTTCAGGGGAACGTCGTGCGCAAATTATTTTTTGCGGATAGAGTAGTGGGGAAGATTTTTAGGTGCATTTCACTTTTTTAAATGGAACCATACATCTTTTAAGACATTAATCGATCCATCTCGTCGTTCCTTGTAAAAAGGTATTAACCTATTTATGTTAAAAAAAACTATTAATTTCGCTGATATTTTAATTTTAATTTGTTAAATTTAACAAATGCGAAAGGTAATTTTAACGTCCTTCTTTCTCAAATTTTAACATTAACATTATTCATCCAAAAAACATTATTCCAAGAGAAAACTCGGTAAAAATATTAAACCCCTTAAGTACAATGTACTGTATCGATTCACAGAATTTTACAAAATTCGAGACCAACGATAGCGCAGATTTCCCAACGTTTTACAAAGTTTTATGCCATTCAACTATACTAAAAAATTTGTTTAATATTATTATGCTGGTGAATAGGGGAACAGTGTTTAATTTTTTGTCACACCTAAACGCGAGAAGAATAGTAAACAAAATATCTAATGAGATGAAATCTTTCCTTCTTTGTATTATTCTTATATGTCTTCCTCTTTATGGTCTTCTTGTTATTTATGTAATCCCAAGATGCGTTATATATCTTCTTTATATGTATTTTTATCAAATTAAAGTAACTAAATTTAATTAAAATCCTATGTTTTATAAACTTTTTGACTAACTTTTAAAAGCTCTATCACAATTAATAATAATAAAAATCTCTGATATATATATATATATATATTCGTCTCTATTTTTGAAAATATTTTTACGAAAGGCAAATAAAAAGACAATATTGATGACGTGGAAATAGTTGACGCATTGAACTTTAAAATCACGACATACTCAATTTAAAAATAAACATTACGTCGTATCATTTTTCATAGCTTATTATAAAGATGTAGAAGAAATTTGAATTTAAATAAAATTCCTACCATTATATAAATTTTCAGAAACCAGGGTCGTCAGTTGATCATTGTTTGTAAAATCGCTTCGTCTCATTTTTACGCGCAGTCCGGTATATTGCGTTTAGTTTATCGTAGAAAATTGTAGATACGGCAATTTTTACGTCGACTTGTCGTGCAGATAGAAACAGAGAGACAGACAGAGACAAGTGTCCCTATCAATATTCACCGCGAGACCTTGGGAAACACGGTGGAACGTTCTTTGGTCGTGTCCAGAGGTAAAAGTAATCGATCGCGACGCCTGCAGACTCGCGCAGCAGAACTGCAGACCTGCATGCTGGGCTGCATAAGGGTAGGCGTGACTCAAGCAGCTTTAAATCCAAGCTACGCCAATATATGCTGTAATCATGGAGAAAAGTGTTTGAGCGGTTCAGAAATCGAGTTCGTTAATCGATGTTACAGCAGAATTTCTACTTGCAGAAAGACCACGGTTAATTCAACATTTTCCAAGCTGTAATTACCACTTTTGAATACTGAAATTACTAGTCTTTCTAATAGATCTATACCATTTTTTAAACAGATGAATATATTAATGGAATTAAATTTAAGATTTAAAGTTATAATTTTCGAAAGACATTTGAAACGGAGTTTTCTTTAAAATGACAATTGGGAAATAAAAATATCCTGTTTCTCGTTTAACACTTTCGACGCTGTAATTCGTATAGCCGAAGATTGATACTTTTCTTAAGTAACAATTGACAACTGAACCGATTCTTTTGGTAATTTAATTAATTCCGACTCTGATATCAATTTGATTGCTGTAATATGCAATTATTAATCCATTCACATGTCTGTAGCATCTTAAAAAAAAAAAAAAATAGTGTTAATAGAATTTATTGAAAGAAATTAGGAGTAAAATTTTCTCTTAATAATTAACAATTGAAAGTTTAAGCAATAATATTACATAACAATAATGTAATAATAGTAATACAATATAACGATAATTATACAGAAACAAATAATACAAATATATCAATAAATTTAACAAAGTTATCTAACAGCCGTTGCGTAAACGAAAACTTTGGTTTTGGGTAGATTATGTAACTCTTTTACCGTTAATTTAACAAAATCTTTCACAATTTATTCGACACTGACGATATGTACGCTTTTTTGACCTATTGAACTCAAAATTTGGTTTGACTTTTATCGATTATTAGGTTTAAATCAATTTTGATACAAAATTACCAATGAAAGTCAAGTATAATTGGACAATTTAAGCGTAAGAATCACGGTAGAATTCATATATGAAATTAACAAAAAATAGTTTGAAACGGTTTAAAAAAAATTTATCATAAAAATCACTTCTTTCTTTAATGCTCGATCTTTGGAAATTTTATCGTATTTGTAATTTTCCTAAAGTAAAACTTCCTAGAGTATTATTCAACGAAAGCTATGAATAATTTGTTTTCGTTAATTTTGTATTTCACCGATTTCATTTTTCTTAAAATGTTAGGTGCACAATAGAGATGTAAAAAACAAAAAAATAATTAATCATTCTATACACGTAATACAGATGTTTTGTTTACAGTTTCATAAATAATGACATAATAGATCAAATTAGAAAGAGGATTTATCTTCATTTCAAGTTAAACGTCTCTCTTTCTCACTGGTTTTGTCACGCTTGGCATAAATTATATTTCATAGCCATGTCATAAGATTTTAACAAGTATTGTATTTTAAGTAAATATCTCAATCGAAATATATTGGTAATATAAATAGTACGTATAAAATGTAATATAAACAAAAAATATATAAGAAGAAAACTACAATGCTAGTTAAGATCACTGATATATATGCTGGGATTTAAAATATTGCAATAAAATTGTGCAAAGTGTAGAAAACATACTATTGTAAAAAATCAAAATTTCAGAGAACCAACACGCCAAACAATATTATTATGCATTTTTTTAAAAGATACATCTTCAAATTTTTATACATCTTTAAATTGTTATATTATCAATCAAATCATCATACAAGTATCCTTTTCTTTTTGGTTTTGCAATTAAACGTACATTTTTCCAGCCTCTAAACCTTTCCAAACTCTATCAATTATATCTTTCAATCTGAAATTCTTCAATTCTTCGACCCATTTTTAACTATTTAACTGCTTACTAACTACTAAGGCAACTGAGCGATTGCGGATTTTGTCATTAGGTGCTTTAAGACAGTATTATTTGTTGCAAACCATTCTTATCACACGCCGTGTGTCTAAAAATCTATCCAGCCATCAGCGTCCTGTTTCGTCCACACAATCTTCCTGTTAACTTAATTTGCAGCGAGCGATAAATACCCAAATACTAAACTCGGACAAACGTAGAAAATTCGACTGTGAATAGAATGAAGAAAGGAAAGCAATCAAACCGAATTGTAGTAGAAACCATTTCCAAATACTGCAATTATTCTACAAAATTGCTTCTGTGAAAGTATAAAGGAAAACCGACTGAAGCCAAATGGAACTATTGCGTTGGCAACTAAGTGACTGCGGATTTTGTCAGTACCGCCCAGTGACAAAATCCGCAATCATTTAGTTGCCAAGCCGATAGCAACGAACAACGACAAAGACATGCACCAGTTATATGCGTGGAGTAGATCTTCTTATAAAATGCTGAGTAAATTTGCAAAACGTACGATGCCTTATTCGTTTAATTCTTTGCCGAGATAACATTCGACTCTAACGTATAAAACTAGATAATAAAAGATATATGTATATTTAATATGCTTTTATAGAAACGTAACGTTTCAATTAATATAAAATCGATGCGAGAAACAATTCTAGAACTGTCCCGGAAATAATAACGCCTTGCAAATAATTAATCTAGAAACAATATGTATGAGAAATCGTTATAGAAACAGAAATTCCTTAACAAGAATTCTTCAGAACGGGCGTTGATAAATATCGTAAAAAGCAAGATCAATACCATAAGCGTTTTCGACCTCCGCTTTTTATATTTTACGAAAAAGTTAAACAAACAATCGTATTTTTTTTTTTTTAACAAATTCATATAAAAGTTTACAATACTTTCATTGATCACTATGGACATATAACTAATCGCACTAAAGACATCTACCAAGATAAATAAATATTATTGGGTTGTAGTAACACTTAGTGTCACAATATATCAAAATCCCCTTTTGGTCAAAAAGCGACGTTAAAATCAGGAAATCAACAAAGACGTACTTATCATGCTTTTATCCTGTAATCGTCAAATTTTTCATAAAATTATAAATTATACAAGCTACTACACAATTTCTGTATTTATAAATTTCTCATCAATTCTGTCTTCAATTAAGTCACTTTGCACTTTTTCTATCCAAAAGGCAATTTCCAATTATAATAGAGAATCGAATCCCTAGCGAAACAACTTCTCGCTTCTTCTAATTAGATCGAACCCTTAATTCGTCTATCGAGGATCCGAAATAACAAGTTAGAGCAATTTCCAGACCGCTGGTGATCGCATCCGCAGCGACCAGCTGGTTAACTGAAGTTACCTGATAGCGCAGCAACTTTCATTGTAAATGCTTGATTAAAGATTAAATTACCGTACAAAGATTAATTTCTCGAAACAGCGTGACCGCCGTAGCCGTTGCGACATGCGCCAGAGAAATTTCACTTCTATTTCGGATTTGTGGCAGACCCTTAGCCCCGACATATTCAACGGCATAGAGGGTGGCCAAAGCAATCGGTTCGCGTGTTTCGAATTCCGTACGAGATGTTCCGATGCGAACACTCGCACCTCGTCAACGTCTAATTTTAACGATCGCGGAATTCGAAATTCCGTTTAAATGTGCACGCGCTATTTAACCGTTCGACAGTCTGAAAAAATAACGAAGAATTCAGAGTAAATTGTTAAATTGTCAAACTTTATGATTTCTTGGATTTGATATTAACATTATTATTCTGTAGGAACCTCCAGCTTTTTTATACAGAAAAGATAGATAACACGATAAAAATTTTTGTTCATTCGTTGACTTTTGTGTCGCTTGATGGTTACGAAGAGATATGATTTAATATGAAAAAGTGGACGATAAATTCACTACGACGATTTATTTTTTAAGACTTAGATAATTTTAATTTAGTTGTTTTATTACTTTAATCTCTCTCTCTCTCTCTGCTAATGTTATTTATATTTTTTAAACGTTCAAGAAGGTAAAAAATACGAGACTTAATAAAATAAAATAAAAAGATAATTTTGTTGTAGAATTAGTTGCCAATGCGTTACGCTTTTAAAATAATTTTGCGTACAAAACGGGAGACGTGACTTATCGTGTTTTTTACTTGTGGCTTTCAAACATTAAGAATTGCGTTTATTATATTTGTCTTATTATTATAGAGTTAGTCAATGTGGTATTGACGCTAAAGACTGACACAAACAAACAACTATGCTATACATTAGCAAAAATTTAGTACGCTTTCCTTGTTGTATCTATATTTTTTTCATTTACCGTAATTTTCTGCTAATCATTGTTATACATTTATTTGACATTAACGCCAGAGATATCACATATACAATGATAACTTTCTACTCCAATAAATTTTTAACTAAAGAATTCTCCAAAACAACAGAAATTCAAATTGACTTGTTCTTCAATTTCTTAGATTCCGTAGAACAAACTTTTGACCAGCAGTGTCTGTGTGTGTAGGTAACATGTATGCAATTAGTAATTAAAAATTAAAGAGTACAATTTTTCTAGTGTCCGTATCCTTACTTTGATGATAAAAATCTTTTATGATACATTGAATTATCATGAACATTAAATTATCCTTGAAACGATGTTTTCAAAAGTAACATCAGAGATATTGTAAAATTTACTGAATTAATTTATCGAAAGTTATTTTAAGCTTATAAATGGCTAAATAATTTTAAATATCGATGTTTCGTCGATGCTCAATTTGAGTTTTATTACAGGAATCATTATATAAAATACGTGTGATTACAGTGGCAAGTGACCGTTGTAATCGCGAACAGCGATATATAACATAAAATATATGCAAATAAGTCATAGTCGATTTCTCTTTTTTCAAGTATAATAGCGAGTACCGAAGATCGATAACTTATTACCAATAATTGCTGTATTTGCGCAAAGGATATGCATGATACATTGAAAAAATTACATTTTTTCAATTTGGCATGCGTTTGACATAAGAAAAATATGACGGAATACAAAGAACATTTGATATAGTAATGATTTGAAAATTAAAGGATGGTATTTCATGAACAATACATTTTAGTGTCATGTATCTATCGTAATAAATCATTTGCATAAATATTTTTCATTTAGAAGTAATAGGAATCGAATAGAATTTCATTTTGGACAGAACGTTTAAATTGTACGATGTTCTTCATATACGCAATTATTAATTTGCATTTATACCGGGAGAACTGAATTAAACAAAACGTTTATAAATCGACGAAAAACTTTAATTTATTGATTTTCATTTGTTTCTTGATATTTCCATAATTTTTTTGTATTTTCAATTGTTTAAAATTAATAGCATGCAACAGAGTCTGCTCCAAGTATTTAAAACTAAAAAGTATTTATACATTTTTTTTATATTTATATGTTTTTATAAAAACTTAAAAAGTATTTAAAACGTTCGAAACCGTCAGTAAAAATACACATTAGCCAGACTTTTCTACCTTTCTTATGTGTTGTTATCATTTCCGATTTATAACTAACTGTTCGCAACTAATAAGGATATTTTTTCTCACAGGCTGACGACAAACTCGATATTGAAGAGACTAACTACATATATCTTTTTTATATTCTAACCAATTAAAAATCGCAGATATCAGTCACGTTTTAAAATGCAATAAAAATCTCAACGTTCTTTCATAGAGTCAAGAAACTGATCGTACCGTGTAGACTATCCTTCATAACTGTAACAGCGTTAAGCAACGCGAGCTGCATAATAAGGGCGACAATCTACGTTTCTGATTGGGGTCACACAAACCGCTATTAAATAAGCAACGCGAGTCAACGATGACTAGATCAACGTAACCAGCGTTCATTGCCTGTTTCAAAAGATACGACTATAACCAGCATAGAGTTGTATAATAAACCCGACAAGTTTGGGATTAAATTCTGGTTGGCATCTGATATTCAAACAAAGTATGTTGTAAATGGATTTCCTTATCTAGGGGAAAGCGAAAAGGACCTACCTGAAACGGTCTAATTTTATAATCAAACAAAATTTCGGCTAGATATAGCAGACCAAATGACAAAGAAATATAGCGTAAAGTCGGGATCAAGAAGATGACTTCACTTCAAGTATATCTTAATATTTTAAATTTTACTGGCATAATTGCCTGGATTTTATATAAGAAAACTACAGGCGAGCAGATATCGAAGAAAGATGTTTCAATTAGCAGATGAACTCGCCGCTGACAGTGAAAAATCACGGATAGAACATAGAGCATCTGAGTATCAGGTGAAATACGTGAAAATGCGGGAAATTCACGCAGAAGAAAGTTTAATTGAGTTTAGTTTGTAAGGAATGCGATGAATGATAAATTTTCTACCTAATAATTGAAATTATATTTATAGTTTATTTGTTCTATTACGCTTATTACGCTTATTGTTATATTATACTTTTTATATTTACCAATGGGAATTCTTGTTACCAAAGCTTTTGGTACTGAATATTCCTCATTATTGTACTTATTGTTATTATATAGTTTTTATGATCTCAGAACATGGAGCTCCTTTCGTTAGATAATAATAGATCAATAAATATAGGAATATTCTACCATTACGTATTTTTTAAAGACCAGCCATTTCGACTGGCTTTCGTAGAGACAGCTACGTCTCAAATGCCGGTAGTTTTAGCGTTAAAAAACACGGCAAAAACTATTAGAGGCAACCTTCGATCTCTTCGGCTGATTGCGATAAATATAGCACACACGTGTTCCTTGGAACTCATTTGTTTTAAGCGAAGCGATTTATTGTAGCTACTGTGCAAATCGTCTGTTCCGGAAATCCTGATAGGTAAACATTTCGATCTAAATTTTCTAAATTGGTTAAATCAATCAACGCGTGTACAGGGAATCACCTAACAGTAGAAATAAACTGAAATCCTTTTTTCGATAATATTATGCAATTATATTGGCAAATGTTTTTAACGATATTAGCTTTTCCGTAGATAGAAGCGTAAATGTCGCGTAAAGATCAGTTTTCTTCTTTTAAACGCAATCATATATTTTTTAATGCATTTTGATTAATTGATATGCAAGCGATATTCCTTATTAATCTACAGATATGGAAATGCTGTTAAATGAATATAGATATTTGAACTTTTTAACAAGGAAATAATCTTGTCTTTCATACGATAAATTTTACGATATAAAAGTTAAAATATCAAACAGTTTTTTGGCAAGAGTAGGTCAATATTTTTTCACGGAGCATCTCGAGATCCATCGATTTATAAGAATTAAAAGATATACTACTTTTCCATTTAGGAAAGCGATTTGATCTTCGAATGTTTATTTGATATTGTTATTTTAATATTGTCAATTTAATGCCCGGCTCAGAACTGTTCAACTTATGTTTGCAACGTAATTGAAAATATTTCAACCATCGTTCGTAGGTGACTTGTCATGTATGTGAGAAAAACAAACTATCATTGCGTAAGCCCTACTTTTAGTAGCTGTACGTTTTAAATACTTCATATATACTTTTATGCATACATCTACATGTTTGTACATTGTCAGGAAAAATGTTTTCCATGCGATTTACCGATTTAATTTAACCTTGTTCGAAGATTAGTTTTATGCTTCTTTTAATTTAAACTTTCAAAGTTTTATGTTATTATCAGATTGATAATTTTTCTGTAAATCTCACCTATTAATTTTATCTAACTATCTACTAATTCGCCTAGTAAAGACTATCAAGAGTGCTCTGTTTTAAAAATATTGTGTATTTTTACATCGAATTACATCGAATAGATGCAAAACTATGCTACAAAATTGCTTTTATTTAAATAAAGAAAAAAGAATCGGGGATTTGAAAAGGATAGAGGCCGTATTAAGACACGTGCAAAAATGGCATCTCAACGCTATCAATTTTAACAAAAAGTTATACCTGGTATAACGCTTTTTCCTTTATTGCATTATCTCGGATCATTGAGATAATATTTGTATTTTTATTAGAAATATTATTTTTTTCTTACGTCTCTTTATGCTAGAGAGAACGATTAGACCGACAATTATTTTTGCAATATACAGCTATACCGTAAAAGTTAATGAATGGATTTAATGACATTAGTTAAAATCCTATGAAGTGGTAACTATTTCATGAATAATGTATTTACGTGTGACAATAGATATTCCAGGAACGCTTTAATGATCTATAGGTGTTGTGAATTCTGACCGACTTATACATATTCTCGGATCTATTTCAGTTAAATTACGATGCCGTCATCGCTGAACATAAAAGCGATATGTAACCGTAACCTCTGAAATATAAAACTAGATATAACGTGCGCACCGCCTTTCTAGCTAATCAATACAATAATAAGAGTTACATGGAATAGCATTTTTACTGTAAAAATACTATGTTTAACGTGTTGAAAGAAAATTTGGCAGGCATTCGACCTTCTTATAGACAGTTAGATATAGGCACACGTATATTTTGAATCTCTAGCATTTGTTGTTGTTATCAAACAGATGATCGCCTAGTTTATGGAAGACACCAGTAGTACAGATAACTTTCCAAAATAATCTATAACATCGATAATATCTGTTTACTTGTCTATTTAATATTATATACAATTATATACAATCTCCTTTTTATTATGCATTCAATAAATTATTGTATTCTTATTAAAACAAACTGATATTTCCCGGTTCGTTGCAGTAATTGAAAATGTTTACCATGGTTTTTCAAATACATTCTTCCTTCATCTAAAGGAAATATTATAATCATCCACACCGAGGGGAAATGTAAGAATTCCTGCTTCGGTTTTAATAAGCTTTCGACCAAAAAATTAATTGCACGAACCTTTATTAAATGTTTCTAATTAGGCTGCGTCCCTGTACAAAACGAAATTGTACAACAATTATCCAACAACTATACAACAACGATTATAAAATTTGCAATATATGAAAGAATTTTAATCATTTGAAAACATGTTTTAAATGTCTATTAAATCATACATACGAGTATAAAAATTAATGTGAAGATTAACCTAAGATGGATACACTATACATTAAGATTTTAACGTGATTAACTTTCAACCGATAAAAAATTATGTTCAAAGTATCATCTTGCGAACAGAATAAGAAATAAGAATTTATTTCGCCAATCTCTCAATGTCGCGCTACGTTGACAATCGAGGTGTGTCGACGCATCCGACGTATCGTGATTTCGTGACGCGTAACTTGTTCTTACTTCCGGTGTCGCCTAAGCAGAATTAAGGTCGATTTATACACAACCGTGCCGCGTCCGTTCCGTGACCGAGCGTTTATGCGTTAATATTTGTGGACGATCGGAGACCGTACTCGAGATCAAGCATTATAAAAGAACATACAACAAAAAGAAATGCCACTTTTAATTGAAGACTTACAGTTAGCTGTAACAGTGATACTTTTGGATGAAGAAGAGGAAGAAGAAATAGAGCAAGGAAGAGAAAACGATTCAATGTACATTATGTACGTTGTGGGCGAAACCAAGAAGAAGAAAAATCTCGTCTTCAAAAGCAATTAATACGTCACGAAGAGACATTTCGCGAATATTTCTGTGTATTTTGTAATTATTAATCCATAATTTTTAATCGCTGACGAAACGATTAATTTTCCTTTTACCGGAATCAACGTTGTATATAGTTGCCAACCTAATACGTGTGTATATTTATTTATTGTCGCACCTTTAATAATAATCATTAATAATGCTAAGCGAGTAAACGGAAACGAATATTATTGTTAATATTCTCAAGCTGACACATAGTCGTGATTTTTGTTCTATCGCAAACAAGCTTGCCAGTTGGAATAGTGAAATAGTACAAAGAATAGACTATGGTTCACTTAGTATAATTCATCTTATTAACTAATAGATACTTTATGTACAGTATATTGATTCGCTCAACTTTATTTGAACAACTTTATTTGAACAACGAAGAATATCCCGAATTTGTCAATCCCAAAATGTTCATTATCAAATAAAATATCGTTATCAAGTAATAGAACTTTCAGCAATCGTAGATAGTAAATTTTGTAAATATTTATCGGAGGAAAGTGAAAGGAATTGCGAGCAAATTGTTTAGATTAAACTGTAAACCGAAGAACGTTTCGCTAAGCTGTTTTGCAAATTCATTATTTAACTTTTTCATACGTCCTAAACGGAAACGCGAAAAAGAAACTTTGCGATAATACAGAAGGCATAAAATTTCTGTAGAGCGAGAACGCTCAGAAACAAGAGCTTCCCTACCAAAGTCATCTCAAAAAGGAACTTTTCAATACTATTGGGTTGGCAACTAAATGACTGTATTCATCTGAGATTAATTTAAAATGTAGCTTCAGTTCCAATTCAACTACTTTGTAATGAAACTACTTTCTAAGGCAGAGTTAGGAATTCTATAATATTAGGTTGTCCGGAAAGTGTCTTTCTTTCGTAAACGTATTTTTTACAATAATACACCTTCAAAGAAACGTGAAACCAAGTCTGTAAAATGTCGCGGTGTTTATCTCGACAGAACAAAATGGATCGTACGTAATTCGACAAAATAATTATAAAACAAAAATCGTCGTGCGTCTATTATTTCCTCGTAAAACGAAAGAAGAAGTTTATATCGTCCATATCAGAATCCATCGATAAGAAACGTTTCTTTCTTATACGTAATATTACCAACGTCATCAGCCGTGAAGAGACTATCCTTTTATTATGCAACGATGGAAAAGGAACCGAAGACGCGTGGACTCTCGGATGAAATATTTTTAATGAAAGTCATTATTAAAAGCGTACTGTACTCCCACTCGCATACCAAGATCATAATTTATATTCATCTACTATGTAAATATCTTTTCCTTGAGTTATTCAACAAATGTGGGTTTTATAACAACTGTTCAATATCATTATAACTATGCCATAACACATATCAAATTTCTCAGTTAATCATGCCTACTGAATACATTTGCTTTGATTATTTCAGTTATTCATTAATCATGATTGCTAGATTGCTTAATAATCGTGATCATTAATTATGAACATGATTTTACGTTAGCCATAATCGTTAATCAACCAGATTACTCTTTGCCCAACTCTGATTTAAAACCACGGAGATCGAACCTAATCCGGAGCATAGCCGGGAACACGGTTTCATCGAACTTTGGCTAGACAAACATACGCAAAATGAGTTAACATTTTTTTTTTTTTGCATTTCTATATTTCGAGTAACTCACATTGATCCATATCGACATTTGTCGTAGATCTTGCTCTTCTTCTTCTGTTTTTACAAACAGAATAAATTTGACATGAAGATTATATGTACGACTAATATTTCGGAACAATTTTCTAATAAATTCAGTTACTTATTACTGTTATAAAATATTAATTTCGATCTTAATTGCCAAAATAATGGCATAGGAACACTAAATTTACACTTGGAATTTATATTAGCATAGTTATATATTTATTAGATAAACGATTTCAGAGATAATCATCGATACACACTTGCACGCGTCTCACCTTCTCCCGTACCAGACTTAACTGAACAGTTTACATTGCTTTGTTTTCGAGACGCCGCGCATAAACACATACTATCACGCACTCGTATTCTCATCACGTACAACTGCTCTACGCGGTCAATCTAGTCTAACACATAAAATTATACATATCTCTATAATCATAAATATGATTTATACCATAAATACGAATATTTCTTTCCGTAAAGTGTAACACATATTGGATTGGCAAGTAAGCGATTGCGGATTTTATCAATACCACCTAATGACAAAATCCGCAATCACTTAGTTGCCAACCCAATATTTACAGATAAATTTAAACATACTTGAACTTATAATTTATTAATTACACACAGGCAAGCATAATTCGTTTTACGAAATCTATAAGATAATAATCTATAAGTAAATGGAAGCTCTTGTGGAAATTTTCTCCGATAATTGCGTAATCGCGAGTGTTTACCATTAAAGTAGAGGTGAAAAGACGTATAATATGCGATATATTGCCAATGAAATCTACAACAGGATATCCTTAACCTCTTAGGTACAATGCACCACTACTATAGTGTTTGAACTATAGCGTTTGAACTGATGGATCTTTTTCATTTACCTTGCTTCACAATTTTCTTGTCCCCGCAATGTTTTATAACAATGTTAACAATATACAGGTAGAATATACGGTCTTTGTTCCTTTGACACGCCAGCGTCAGATATCAATAGTTGCTTTCCGTTAAAATGAATATACCGTTATATAAACATACATTATTAGATGCTCTTTTTAACATGCCGATTCGTATCCTTATAATTTGTTGGAATCTTTAACCTGAAAATGTCGCTTCAGAATAGAAAACGATTGTACTATTAATTATTAAATTGAGATATTAAAGTCAAAGTATATATCTCATCATATCTTTAAGAAAAATTATAATTTACTTATCAAAAACCTCATCCCAATGGGGCTTACATAGGGAACAGCATTATCCGTCACACATTGTAGTGCTATATCGTTTACACGTAATTCGCGTCAAATTCTACCGTATAGAGGAACTGCCCAAAATTCTACCGTACAGAAACTTAAATAGCAAACAAAAAAAATTAACGCATTATATAACTTTTCTCTCTAAATAAGAATTGCTAACATTGTATACATTAACTTTGTTTACAATTTGCAAAGCTAATTGAAGCTTTTCGCAGAAACATAAAAATTTATGTATATATAACGATATTATATTTAATAAATCATTTTATGATTTCTTTTAAATAAATTTATGCATTCCATTTTATATCATGTGATTTTCATGCCTAAAATTCTTTATAAGTGGGAGGTATGCTGCCCTTCCTTAACGTGACTCCTTAACGTATACTCTTTTTCCACTGATTTAATCAGTGTCCCAGCAATCGTATGTGTGGCTGCAACGATAATAATGTTGCTACAACCTTAGTTCGGTGGCTAGAATCACAATATCATCTGCAAATGTTGAAATAAAGCGTTTTTAGAGCTGGCCGGTATATATCGGCTGTATACATAGCAGCAGAGTGTACAATGTAGTTAGGAAAACATAATCCAGAGTATCGCCAGCACTGACAGTATGTAAATCTGAAAGAGTGTCTGATATACTCGGGAAGGAATATTCTATTTTCAAAGTATAATTTAACAAACAGAAAAATCTCGACAGGGAAGTTTTGTTTAATTCTGTCAAGAAGTCTTCCACATCACACTTTGTCAAATAGCTTTTAAACATCCAAAAATAGGACAGTGCAGTACTGTTTTAGCTCCAGTGCATTGACTGATCCACTTGTTCGTGGCGTATTTGCTCCTAAATTGACGCGATGGAGTTAAACTCCTTTCAGCGATTACTTTTCACACCCCATTCTAAAATACTTTTTTCAGTAACTTTATAACTTTTTATAGCTTCCCTATTAGCGGACACTTATGATTTTCCTTAGATACACAGAAGGAACAATGTCTTGCTTTTGTTTATTTTGCATTAATTACAGATCAATTGCAGTAGAAATCAAAGTAAAGAAATAAGATAAATAAAATTTCTACAATATTTAACATTAATCGTTATTGATTTTAAAGGAACATAGAACGGCACCTAATATCGGACCATAACGAAAATAAGTAACGCAGGTGCAGCTTCAAAATAATTTACAACGGTCAGAAATATAGTCACCGAAAATACTCAAAAACGTCGACGCAAACCTCGAGAAGCCATTCTATTATGACTATTGAATTCATCAATGATCCCTAAAAGCAAACTACGCAGACAGTTTCTTCGTTTCTATTTTCCGATTTCAGTGCACTGATCTTATGTTCTTCGGTCTATTTATCTTTTTAAATCCACTTTCAAAATTCTTCTTCTACTCTTTAACACATTCTTCACGTTCTTTCTCTTAAAGAAATAATTTATAAAAATACGAAATAAGAACTTGACTTTCTTTTGACTCATAGAATCTTTTCACCTTCAAATACATAACGTAGATTTTTTGAAGGAATGTTGCCAGAAAATGTATAACCAGAGAGCGGATATTCATGCAAATTCATAGTTCTCAAAATAACGCTTAAAGAATGCAACCAAAGCAAATATTTGTTTCGTTTACCAAATATTGTTATGATTGCTATCTTAAGTTGTAATGTCGTTTCTGTCAAATAGTGTAATTTTATTGGATAACTATGACGCTTAAGGAAGGAAACATCTTCAGTTATTTTTTAAAAATGTCTAAAAAATTTTTTTAAATCCGTTACTCTCTCAGCAACTCAACAAATGGATGCAATGTTTAACATGTGCACAAGCATAGTTACAGCGATGAATGCTGCTTTACGTTTATAGGCGCAAATGGATTAAAGATCACGTCCTGTCCCTCTATTGGACGGCACTCCTATATTTGATACGTTCCATTAGGAGATGAACTGATCGTTTCCTCGAGTAGGGAGCCTTGAGGTCTTTCTAATGAATTACTAGAAAATCAGCAGAGTATGTTTAAAAATTTACGTATTAAACAGTTTAATTTTTCTACGTATTAAAAATTATAAAAATTCTTCATAACGTTAATACTAAAAAAAATGGTTTCTACGAGAATTTAGTGTATTTTTTAACTTAATTATATATATATAATAACTAAATATATGTTATATATATATATATATATGTGTATATATATATATATATATATATATGAAAGGACATCGGGGCCTTTCTTTTGGAATTTTTGGGAAGATCCCCAATACTATAGTCTAGACTATTTATTATAGCTGTGCTTAAATAATAAAATTTAAAAGTAGTTGTTATGATTCAATGCGATTATGTTTGCCCGAGATTTGTGACGCTGGGCTTGGGCTCGAGGTGACACACGTTGTATTAACAATCAAACCCAGAGCAGAGGCAATGTCGCCGCTTCGCGGGACTGCCTAGCAACGGCGGTTGGAATTTTGTTCGTATCCCCGACCAATATACAACAAAACGAACGCGATCGCAAGGGAACAGAGGAAACGACAGAGGAAAGCTTTCATCAGTCTTTTATTCTTGCGATCACCTTGGAGAGTTTTCATATCGTTTTTACATGCAGCATGTACCGAGCGCCACAGCGCTAAAATATATTCTACGTCACCAAAGAATTACCCCGTTGACCGTGGATTCGTTATTGAACCTAAGAACATTGTCATTAACATGTCGAGTGTCTAATTCAGCACGGTTATTTATCAAACTCTGTAAAAATCGTATTTATACCAGTAAATATAATCTCTATTGTACAAGATCGATGGGGCTAGTCCGATCGAAGATTCGTTACACGCCACTAAATCTAACTATAACCTGACTTACATACATATACATGTAATGTAGTAAATCTAGGAGTAATTCTGGTGATCGAGTTTATCGCGAAGAAAAATATTTAAACGAGATACAGAAGTAAACAACAATTAATATCAATCTATAAGAGTAAAGAATAAATGACAATGTTTCTGTGCAACGTCTACCTGAAAAATCGTGAATCGATTTTCAACGTCCTGAGCTACCGATCTTTCTCCGTCGATTTTCAATCTTTTAAATAATTATTCTTTCTTCTGTGATCTTGTCTATCTCTGACGTTGCTCTCTATCCGTCTGTTTGGGAAAAATGAATGTCTCTCAAAAATGGTTATCGGTAAAAACAAAAGAAAGTCGTGCTGTCCGTAAACAGAGTTCCTGTCACACTTGAACCCTAGTGAGTTTACATATATGTATATAATATATATATATATATATATAAATATTGCCACATTAAGAATTAAATACTTTCCAAGAGAACTAGAATCTCGGCGGGGCAGCCAGCTACGCTCGTTAAGGCTTAGGAGTGTAGACGATGCGTCGCGAGTTCGAATCCTCGCCCTGTGGAAATCTATTTGGAAAGGAATGGAAAACCCAAAATCTTTGTTAAAAGTAATACACAACAGGCAAGCCAATAATAATAATCACCTTCTCTTGCGTGTATGTGTAGTACTTTCTACGAGTGCTTGGGTGAGGTGCTTGGGAAGCGCACACAAGGGCTTGATGGATCACTTGGCACTGGTGTCCCGCTCGTGGAGGTTTTAGCCGGTAAAAATCCGGCACTGCCTCTGCCGCCCTGTGTCTCCGCCTGCCCACAGGGTTGGTGAGGTGTCGTCTATGAAGATTTCCTCCACGGAAAAAAAAAAAAAAAAAAAAATTTTTTTTGTAATTATGATATTAATGGTAAGGCACCTTTCCGCGGCACTTACCAGATTTTTTTGGAGGGCTTCCGGATAGCGCAGGTAGTCGCAGGGCATGAAGTATTCGGGGAACATCTGCAGAAAATCGGAAGAGAGGTGACGAACACCTGTCACCACCGCGACACGGAGAGCGCAAGGACACGGCCCAGCACACGCTCGAGTTTTGTCCGGCGTGGGAGGCGATTGGCGAGAGATCGGACCCCACGTCAGTTATGAAAACGACGCTGAGGGCGCAACAAGAGTTCCTCGCAGTCCGCTCCTGTTGCGAAGGAGCAATGCTCGTAAAGGAGTGAACAGAGCGGTAGATGGTGAGAACATAATCATACAATCATAACCGGACAGTAAAATACTGTCGATTGTATAAACAATTCAAACAGCGCAAAGTAGAACCAGACTGCGGATGTTTACGTCAATAAAATATGTCGAAATGTGCAAATAATAATATGTACGACAGTATATAAATATACGCAACTTATACAGAAAATATGCTATATTAATTTTATTATTTAAATGTAATAGTTAACAATTACGATTTAAATTGCAATAAGTTACGAGTATTTTTTCAAGACTATGGAGCATTAATTAACAACGTTTATCGCTTAAGATCAACTTATAAGCTGAGAATGAGCGTTCATCGTCATAAGACGTGATCGAGACATATTTAAATTTGCCGCAGTAGCATTTAACCTCGTTCAATTCTTCAACTGTCTGACCTCGAAACATTAACCTTCTAAATTATTTGAAATTTGGTATTTCTTGCTATAACCCGCATTCCATTTTGATACAATTTTTACTGCGCAAGTTTCAGGAATGCTCCTAAAATATTTATCAGTGTCGGTCGCTCGATTCAGTGAAAGACATTCGTTTCTAGTTTCTTTACATTGTCCGAGAAAATCCCAAAGTGGGTTTTGATAAACGTTAAATTTTGAATCAGCAAATCATTCTGAGGAACATCCTGTGCGGTTTTAATTACTACCGCAGCACATCATTCGCACCGAAAAATTTAACAAGATTTTTAATATTTTCCAAATTACCAGTGTTGTATAAAATATAGCCATCTCAAGCCAAGTATCTCATCTCGTTAAAATTCAGGTTCAAGTGATAATAGAATGTTCTCTAACATTCTACGATCTAACATTCGATCCAAAGTGGTGCTATTATAAATACTTTTTTAATAGAAGGTACACTACTACATTACTTACTAATGGGAAATGTAAATGTACTTCTGCTGCACCTCTATATAATTCATCAATTATACACGTTAGATGCATCATGTCTGGATAAAATATTTCTGGTTTTCCTCCAGCTTTCATCATACCTACATCTGTTATCAACAACAACACCGTTTCTTCGTGATCATCTGGCCATAGTGTTCGTATTGTCCAATTTACGCAGTTGCGTGACTTGTTTGTCTCAATTCCTTGAAAAAAAGATATACGGGAAACTGATATTTGATTCTCAGAGATTTCTCCAATTATTAATTTGGCAATGTTTCGATCCATTTTATCTGTTGTCTTATCAACAAAAATCTACGCATTGTTTTCAGCGATATCTTCTCTAATATTGTAAATCGCCAATTTACAACAATCATCAAGGTAATTTTTGCGTAACGTCGAATCATTTGGAACAGTTTGTTATACTTGGGCAAGTTAAGTTGTTTTCATAAATATACAGATGTCCAAATTCGATAATTTCCCAACATGCGGCAACGGGCATCGTTCTGAACTGTTTCCTACGCATGTTGCTGATGATCGGCCTTAATTTTCGACATACATATTTGCAAAAAAAAATATAGTGAATTCTGCTTATAGTTGTGCGTCTATGATAGAGCGTGTATCAGTAATGGTTTCGGGCCGCCGGCCGCTTATCTCGTCTATATAAATGAGGGCAAATCGAGCATATGCGAGGTCGTAAGAAACGTCGGTTACAATTTATAATTCAGTTAAAGGTAGATATCATCAATATATTGAATTTGGGTTTGAACTAGTTTTCCAAACGAAGCAGCCCGCAACGCTTCCGTAAAAACAACAACAGATTATCTTGTTGTCTGTTACCTAAACCTATGGCCATATTTTTAAAAATTAACGCAAAAACGATGCATTGCTGATGTTCACTTTTAAGTGAGTTATAACAAACATTTCTTGTAGCCTCGTACGTGCACGTTGTGTATGGATCCCTTAAACACGCCCGACCCTCGAACATAAACAGAAGATAAGCGTTCGGCGGCCAGCAACCATATCGGTTGCCCACGTTGCCACACGCGCACAACTATCGACAGAATTCACTGTGTTGATACCAACGGTTCTTTTGCGAAGATGTATCTCGGATACCAAGGTCGAATATCACCAACATGTATAGGAAAACGTTGCCCGCAACGACGCCTCTCATCACATATTAAAAAATCATCAAAATCGGTTGGTACTACACATTTACTACTGTTTTTCGACCGTTAGTATTCTCTCATATTATGTTATGCCTGAACCTTGTTTCTACATCCACGAGAATACATATTTACAACGAATTTTGTCGCATTTTCGCATTAAACGATATCTCCGCAACTTAAACATTTCGTACATTTCATTTCATTGGTAATATATCTTACCGGTGACGGCAAATAGCGATATCTGATTTAATTGGATTTACAGGATGGTCTATAAAAATTAGTCCCCGCGATTTTTCAGCTACTTTCAATAGTCGAAATAGTCCGATGGCTTCCCATCGGCTACAAACGCAATGTTAAGAACTTAAACAAAATTTTACGTCTACGAGAAATCAAAATCACCTCCATTTTTTTTAATCGATTAATACACTTTTGTATACGGCATTCAATGAATTTATAAATTCTTTGCAAAAAAGTATTGGGTCGAAAAATGATTAGTTTAAAAGATATTTTCACTGCAATTTTGTGCAACTTATCGTGTGAAAGTTTTCTGTTCTTATGTTTCCCTTGTCTTTGACAATGAGGTAAATTTTAGAACGTTAAAGCTCAAAATATTTGTTAACGTAATGGTTTTCGGACCCAACTACCATAACATCTTTTGATAGAAAGTTAAAAAGTGCGTTGGATGGAGTGTAAAAAAATGCATTGGACCATCTATAAAAAAAATATAGCTGACCTGGACTTTTCATCGAAGGAAAACTTTTGTTGAAATTGATAATATTATAATTTGTAGCAGATAGAAGGCTGATAAACTTTTATTCGGAACATATTTTTATCCGGCTATCGAAAGTGCCTAAAAAAATCACGGGTTCACTGATTTTTAGATTATCCGATATATTTAGCTTCTGCAAATTGATTATAACGTGTATTATAACATATTATATACACAAATGTACAGATTAGTAATGATTCTTTAAAAGAATAACACAGAGAGAGAGAGAGAGAGAGGGAGAGTACATGTATGTATGTTCATGTTGTTATCCTTTTAACGAGCCATTATTAATCCATACATTTGTGTATACGATCATTTAGAAAACTTGGGAATATGATACATGAATTGAAAGACGTTAGCATCAGTTTTATGAACTCGTCATAAATATAAAAAATTATCATAAATGTATATGATGTATGTAATATATCTGAACACATAGTTTTATAACAAAATATGAGGCAAATGTTGACAAAAATCCTCCAAATCCAAATGACCTTGGCATATGTTGTCAAAGACATTTTCCTAAGTAATCTTCGGATATGAGTGGCAAAGAAACATAGAAAGTGTTGCACGCTGGATTCACTCGCTCGTAAAAATCTAATCCACTCTAATAACAAATTCACGCATAAGCGAAGCGGACGAGCGAGGAATTTTTAAGAAAGATGTTTCTTGACAGAAAGTTGAGCCACCTTTTACGGGTTGGACGAAGAAACGGAGAAATGGGGCAATGCGCGCGATGTTTCTTTAAAATAACAACTGGGAGATAAACGCGACTATCACGTCGGCTACGCCCGTGTTCGCAGATTGGAAATTTATGTATAGGCAGACTGCAATGTACTCAGTAGTATACATTTCTATATTTTTGTAAATAACTTCTGAAGATGGTATACATCCAAGGTCAAGATCATTGGGTCTGGCTCTACTTTTGTCAATATATTTACTAACCGTTTGAGTCCCAAGCGCGATCGCACTGTGTACATTTTGTATCGAAAATGTCCCATTACATTTAAATGCTACGGACGACTTTGTTATCTTCTCAATAATTGTTACTCAACATATAACAATATAGATGTATTTCATAAAAATAACAAATATGACGAACGCTTTTGTCTTTTCAAAGACCCCTAGGACTCAGACGGGTAAATACGCTAGACATATGCAAAATATGCAACATAAAAAATACATCTCTGTAATAGTCTAGCGACAAAACAAATTTTACGTACTTGCAGCAGCGGACAAAAGTTTAAGACGATGATTTGTAAACCGGATTACAAACATCTTATATGCTCTCCTACTCGGTTTGCCTCTTTGGAATAACATAGCTGTATGTTTGACCTTTGTAACCTCAGACCGTCAGCTATTAAATACAAACAATGTAGCAGTTACGACAGTCAGTTGCCGCTTGGCACTTGTAAACAGTGGACATTAGTTTAAGACGATCCGTGTAAAAGTGTGAGTTTTTGAACATTTTGATTCTGGAATGTCAAAATCATTTTCTAGTATAGCTTCTATTGCTTAAAATTCATTTAGGTAGGAACAGACTATGGGTAAATCAAAGAATTTCCTTGAAAACGAAAGGGAACAAATCGTAAGGCTGCGAAGGCAAAGTAAAAACCTCCACCGAAATAGCAAATATAGTGAACAGGTGAGAAACGGTTTGTAAGCAAGCTTGGTATAAATTTTTAAAGGCAGGCATGTACTGCGATCAAACGAAAAACGGAACGAAAATAAATCGTCAGATTCATCGATTGAGCGAAAAGGATCGTTTTCGTAGTGTAAATAACACAGCTGCGGAGATAAACTACAAAAACGATGGACAAATTAGTGCTAGAACTGTTAGGAGAAGATCAGAAGGCTAACTTAAGTGGGTGAAAAGCCCAAAAGAAACCACTGCCGAGTTCTAGGAATCGAAAAAGACGATTTGGATTTGCTAAAGCTCACAAGCATTGGTCAATTGACGAAAAGTATTGTTTCCGGACGAATCGAAATTCAATCGCGTCTCTTTTAACGGGATACGGTATGTTAGACGTTGAATTGGCGAAAGTTTGGAAACACAGTGCGTTTTAAAAACTCTTAATTATGGTGGTGGAAACGTTTTAGCGTGGGCGTGTTTTCCTCGAGGCGGTTATCACGACTGGCACACTTCAAAACCGATGGGCTGATGACAGAGGTAAAGATGTGGCGGCACTCGGCGACAATATATATCGCCGAAGCGAAGTGCCTAGTGAGCCGTCAATATCGCAACGGTCCTTTCGCCGAATGTTCGAGAAGGAGGGGACCGTGGCAACGGTCGCGGACGCCTAACAAACGCGTGGATAGTGGAGATATTAAGCGGTGACAAAGGAAAAGAATCGGATCCGATCAAAAGTCAAGTTGTAAGAACTTCAGTCTTCAGTAAACTGTCATTAGTGTAAACAAAGTCTTGGTCCGATATGTCCTTTCAATAGAATTGTGGCGGCACTCGACCACGGAACTTTCCAACGGCTTCGCGACACAAAGCGATATACTTTCAAAGCGTAAGGCCGACATGCCTAATTTACCATCGATAACCTTACGGTTCTTTCGCCGAATATTCGGAAGAACGCATACGCGGCAACCGTCGCAGGCATCTAACAAACGCGTGCGTAGTGGGGATATGGAGGAGCAACAAAGAGAAGATTCCGTTTGGCTTCGAACAAAAGATTCATTCTGCCCCGAGCTGCGAAGTGCGAAATGTTTAGCGTTATAACGAAGCAAACACAATTCGAGATACGTGATTATTAACTCTTGATAGTTGATCGTAAATTGTTGATTGTTAATAGTTTAATAAACCTTTTTTGTTGAACATCAAGAGTATTTCTCGGGGGGCACCTTCACCAACAACCACTTCAGAATTATGGACCGTTTTCAATACATGGACAATACTCAAGAACACGATGTTGCCTTTTGCACGCAACAGTATGAGTGACGATTTTATTTTTCAAAACGATCGTGACCCGAAGCACACGGTTCGGCTTGTGAAACAGTGCTTTGTTTCACTAAACTTCTGACCGACGAAATATGATACAAATCTCGTTCCTTTTTTATAACTTGGCTACTGAGCAAAACATGAAAATGAAATTTTTTTGTAGGTGTACAAACAAATGTCTAATTAGTTAATACGAAAAGTAGAACGCTGTATTTATATTTTTTATGGAAAGTAAATCAATTATTTATTTTTTCCATTTCATCGTAAACTTTCGTCCGCTACTGTATAGCCTATTGAAATATGCATTTGCGTAAACAACAATTGCTAAACCAGTCTTTTCCACAAATTATAAAACTCAACCTACGATTACCAACTGTATTGCTAATCAACAATTATGATACTTGACACGATGATGACAAACATGATGTTCGAATACTATGTATAAATGTATTCATAGCTCATGAATTCATTGAAAAACAAACGTCTGATCAACCATGCATCCGCTGATCTTGATACGGACACATGTCCTCCTTGTACATTCTTCTAATCGCTGGATAGTCGTATAGAGTAAACGACGATTATGTATCCACAAGTGCAAAAGTTAATCATTTTTCAATGCATTAATCATCACGATAACCATATAAGATAAAAGGATTTTCTATTTGTTAAAAATGATTTCTTATAATATATTATAAATATTAATACACATTCTTTTATAAAAATTAAGATTCCATCTGTATTCCGTAAATTATCATTCAATAGAAATTCTCTTTTATGTATAAACGATAATTAAATAATAAAAATATTATAAACATTTCTTATAATATATTATAAATATTAATACACATTCTTTTATAAAAATTAAGATTCCATCTGTATTCCGTAAATTATCATTCAATAGAAATTCTCTTTTATGTATAAACGATAATTAAATAATAAAAATATTATAAACATTTCAATTTTTTCTAATATCAAATTCAACAGACGTATTTGGGGAACTAAAAATTGGGGCGAACTTACCAATTTCAATTACTTTGAAATACGTTGTCAATACTGAACAATTTTTCCTTCTACATATAAATATCGCCACTAGGCTTTATATATTATATGTATTATTTAACAATTCATTTTATAAATTTTTATTCTCCAAGCAATTTTTCAATGATAAGGAGTATATTCGTTACATGTACATGAGCAAATGTAGATTAGAATCAATAGTTCAATATTCCATATATCAATCAGTTTATCGAAAATTGTTTCACGTTAGTGTTGCCGGCCGTCTAATAGTGTTTGGGTACTATTCTGGGCCAATCTACATATATAGCATTAATTTTTGCTTTCTACTTAGACAATATTAAGAAATTATCTAATCTACATTTAATTGAAGTTTTGTACGAATATTTTGAAAAAGAAAGCCGAGTGATGTAACGGTTATATGGATAAGGAACAAGTTTTTCAGAATGTTAACCTTGACAACGTACTTTTAAGGTCATTGGAATAGGTGAAATCGCCGCCAGTCTCAATAATTACCAATTGAGTTGCCTAGAATTCTCACATAATTAAAACATTTCACTAATCCTCCATTTTACGTATATATCATCATTAAATAACAAAAATGTTAAAATTAAGATTGCTCTGTGTAGAATTTTGGAATAGTTTAATTGGTTTCCCATTTTTATCGACGAAAATGAAACTTCTGTAAATATGATTCCATTTTTTAATGTACTTATTCAAAATAAACTATTTAAAAGTTACTCACACGATATAGATAATTAATCTAATTGGCTTTACAACAAATACTAATCTACATCGCTAATGTTTTCATTTGTTATTCTCTCTAGTATTTTCATTATATTTATTCTCTTTATTTCGTTAGTCTTATTGCTTACATAAGCAACTCCAAATTAGGTGATACCGTTGTACGTCCTTAAAAATAGCACAACAAATAGTCAAATACATAATCCCATTTCAATCTTGATGATCTTGTTAAATTCGATTTGATAGACATTCTCTTTCTCTGCCTAGGAAGAATGGCATCCAATTATTATCTTAAGTAGATAATAGATTGTTCAAATATTATTTATTAATAAATCGAATGTGTCTCTTCTTTAATGTGTTAAACTCATACAGCTACACACTACATCTTTCATGGGATAACTTGATAATATAACTTTTACTACTAGCAAAAATAAAGGAAAAGTAAATGAAAAACAAAAATTACATGAACAAACTTCCGCCACTCAAAACTCAAACTATTTCAAACAAACCTAAGAAGCTATTTTACAAGGAAATAAGTGGAACATTTCCTCTCATACATTAGCATTAATCCACGATTCTTTCCCTAGATATATAAATATTATTATCATTTTTTAACTGCAAAAGAACAAATGTTGCTTCATTTGAAATATTTCTATGTTGATATTAAGAGATTTGAAAAGTTTTTCGAAAAACGGAACGAACGCTTCCAAGAAGTTATCTTGTAGTATTTTTAAGTAATTAACGCAATCAATGAAAACATTCTTCTGGCACGTGAATCTATGGCTCTTTCCCTGCAATAAAGTCAACAGGAGTGACTAACGTAACTAATAATAATGTGATTATTACGTTTAGATGAGGTCAGTTGTCGTTTAAGAATGAGTCGTGCCAATTACGCTATTCGTTTCTCTCTACTTAGTCACAAAACATTCCAAGTTTCGTTTAATACTGCAACAGTAGGTCGCAGATATAAACATCGTACGCCCTTGACATTGCCAGCAGCGACAACCGTGGCACGTTAATGCGACTAGCTGTCAGGACAGGCCGCGCTCACCTTTTGCGTTGTTGCGTAACCGTACACGATGGACGAAGCTAATTGCACAAGGACCTCGAGGCGCTCTTATGCCGCGCATGTCTGCGCGCCGCATTACGTCATAAAGTGCACACGGTTATTTCACAACGTTCCTGCAACCTTGAAACGCGATGCCAATGCCGACTGTTAGCCGTTAACAACGTATTCCGGCACAAGAGTTCCGTAACAGGTATTAAGAACGATTGGCATGAATAATAGTCGAAGCTGTTCTCCGATATTTACAAAATTTCTTTAAGCTATTACATTTAATCAAATGATCAAATGGCTAGCAATTTGTAAAATAATTTTCATAATTTTTTAGAAAATGCTTAAAATATGTTATGAACATCGTCATGTTACAGTTACTTGGCTCGAATTTCCAAACTATATGCAAAAATATCTCCATGTACTTTTAATACTATATCTTTCTTTTTCATTTTCTTAACTTAAATTATCAGTAAGATAATTCAGTATAAATCAGTAAGTAATTAGTATAAGCAAGAAATCAATATATTAGAATTTATAATCGTTAAATTTATTGATCTATGTCATAATTAATATTATGCAACTAGAAATATTTCTACCGGTAAAAGTCCAATTGTTTGATTATCAAAACTATATTATTAGTATTTACGATACATTTACCAAATGGAATGAAATAAAAATTAAGTCAAGCTAGGGTTACTGGCCAGCGTGGACCGAGTATTACTCTACACCATTTAACTACATCTATAACCCATTGATTTTTCTTTTTTTATTTATATTAAAGATGATTAACACCAATGAGTTAAGTTTAGGGTGAGCTATATAAAGATGTGGTCGTCGCGAGGCGATCGCCAGAATGAAATGTAACAGAAATTAAATTTAACTGTAGCTTTTGCGAACATCTCGGAACGTATATTGCAAAAGGTTATCGAAATCGATAAGAAGGAGTACTTCTCAACAATTTTATTGAATTAGTTATGATCCATTTAGTTTTATTTCTATCATTATATTCGTGCATAATTCAATAAACTAATAAAAAAAAATTATTTCTTTATAAAACAAAAGAAACATTTCGAACAACCTAATAATTCACGTAATTTCGATCGATGCAGAAACAAGCGACAAGCATGGAAAAATGTAAGAATCTTTAGGTTTATTACAATTACAAGTCAAAAGTCGCGAAAAAACTGCGATACTCGTCGTTAACCGATTAATATAATTAATATTAATAAATCTGCGAAACATATTATTTAAATTTTTATTAATGGCTAATGATAACATATGTAAGTTGTTCAGAGTGTTGAGTTGTTCAAGGTCAATGAAATCAGCGACGTCGTTCGCTTTGTAAATTATTACTAAAGTAGCCTTTCCCATTCTCTTCGTGATTCCGACCAATTGCAAATTTTTCAAAATTTTTTTATACGTCATCTGTTATCTAATGCCTTTATCACTTCAAAAAAGTCCTATTTTTTAATAGTTATTCCGTTTTAAAGGACATTCGAATGCGTCTGTGCGCCAATATATAATTTGGACAAACGTTTATCAAAACTGCGATTGTCGATTTGAAAAAGAAATAAAAAGATATCGCGTGGACTATTAGGTGATTTGATCGCAATGTGCAAAGTGCCACCGATTCGGTGACAGAAGGTTAAATGGACGGTTCGACCGCTGCCAGAGTCTCTGCTTATGGATATTCTCTGTTCGCCTTCTTCATACGGATTGGTAACTGCAATTAGGCTGATAGGATAATTGCCCAGAATAATTGACATTTATTACAGGTAACTGTTCGAGATACCTTGGCAGGTAGAGAACGATTGTTGGTGATTATGATAGTAGAGAAATAAATGCGATAATGAATGCGATTAGGGTCTAATACCAGAATCGCGAACAGATATTGTGTTCTTCCTCGTTTTTGTAACTGTATTTTACAAAATGTCTGTCATTTGGAATTTGGTCAAAATTTTTGATGAAGATCTTCTTTTTAAAACTTGGCAAACGGAGCTTCCGAATAAACTAAACTAATATTCTTAGTAGTCACTATTGCTTTATCCTTTTTACGAGACAATGTTAGTTTCCAATTGTTATTTCTTACTGCTTTTAAAATTCTGTTAATAAAATTCTTGAAATTAACCTGCTTCTACTTTTAATTCTTAAATACGAATTAAGAAAATAGATACCTAAAAGCAATTTGAGTTTCACAGGTAGAAAAGAATATTTGAAAATCGATAATGAATAGTGAATAAATTCATGACCGAACGTATAAAACCACTTAATAGTTCGATCCTTTATGACTGAAAAATTTGATGATAGAAATTGACTTGTATACCGAAAATTTTTGAAAACAAAAAGTATAAATATTGCAAACTTTACTTATACATTAATCAGCTTTTATTTTTCAGATTTTATCGATAATAATAAATGCAAGAGACAATTTTTATATTATCCTTGTCGCTGTAGTGGTGGCAGTAAAGTATAAAAGATCAAAATATTTAGGAAATTTCTGATATTCGAAAATTGATTGAACGCAATTGAGAATGACTAAAACGGATTTAATTAAAACAATCATATTACTTATTGGTCATATTTGCGATATATTGCGAAGGAACATAAATAAGTTGATGCGTAGAAGGAAAGAAAATTTTATTAAAAGTTTCATCCTTAAATGACTTTTTCAATTAACTTCTAATTATCTTTTACGTTTTTAACTCAAATATTAATTATTATTTTGGAAAATAAGTATCAGACTACTATCTACACGCGTATGATAAATATCCAAATTTATTTTTTTGGAAAGAAGGTGTCTTATGAAAAATTTTTGTTCTCTTGTATATATTTAATAATACATAATATATTATATTATATTATGTATTACTTTATAATATTCATGTTATTAACATTATTATATATTATTATACAAAATATTGTAAATATTATTTCGTATTATATATAACATTAATTATAATCGTCGTTTTTATTGTGTTTAAAAAAGTGACTTTTTATTACATGCTTCCTATATCAAATTTTTCACTTTGAAAAAGATTTTTCGTTCTATGCCGTTTACTTTTTAATCTAATAGTGCAAAAGTGATGTTAAGTCCATATCTTGTCTGCAGTCTTTTACAACTTTCATTTACTTTCCTGTAATAATTGAAAAGTGTGGCTCGACACATCGTGGCTCTGAGGTCCAGATATACGGGGTGCAATTTTGATCAACGATAAACTGTCACACACAAACACATCATCGATGATTTGAGTTAAATGAAATTAGAATATAAGAAAATGGAAGCTCAACGAATTTAATATTTTTCTGCGATCGAATATTTCAACTCAACTTTTCAGCACAGGTTTTAAGATACTATGAAAAAACAATAGAGAGTAATATTACTATTTGCCAATATAATATTAACCTTCGTTGCATTTACTTTCAGAATTTCTTGAGCTATATATTTCCATACATTTCTAAATTAACAGCCAACGATCACAATAATTATACAATTAATAAACACGGTATTGCGATTTCAAATATAAAAAAATAGACAGAAATTCTCGCATTACGAGGTTTAAATCATCTTATATACATATATATATATATATAGAATAACTTTGCATATTAGCTATCTCCTACAACTTTGCTCTTCGGATACCTGGTAATCTCTATTTAACAGACACGCCTCGACATCGTATGTCCTCGTGCAAGATAGCGCGGCTGCACAAAGCCACTGCAAAATATTCAAATGTTCTTTGCCCTTTTGAAAAGCACAATGAAGATGCACATAAAGGATGCTATACAGATGACAGGCGCAAACGGTCTAATGGCTAAAATACTTAAGGGAAAAGAAAATTATTAATTATTAAAAATTCCATCAATGAGAAAAACTACGATTGTGGCGGCACTCGACCACGGAACTTTCCAACATGCCTAATTTACCATCGATATCGTTACGGTTCTTTCGCCGAATATTCGGAAGAACGCATACGCGGCAACCGACGCAGGCATCTAACAAACGCGTGCGTAGTGGGGATATGGAGGGGCAACAAAGAAAAGAATCCGTTTGGTTTCGAACAAAAGATTCATTCTGTCCCGAGCTGCGAAATGCGAAAGGTTTAGCGTCATAGCGAAGCAAACACAATTCGAGATACGTGATTATTAACTCTTGATAGTTAATCGTTGATTGTTCACTGTTGATTGTTAATAGTTTAATAAACCTTTTTTGTTGAACATCAAGAGTATTTCTTGGGGGGCAGCTTAACCAACTACCACACCTCATGAACCACGTGATCGTATTACATTATACGATCATTATATGGGTGAAATATCTATTTTATTAAAGTATCAAATATTTTTAATTATAAACTTTTTTATACATGTTTTTTATACTTTACTATTTATATTTTCTATCTCCGTTACCTTTAATGATATGCAAAAATACCAAAGGAATAAACAATTCGAAAAATGTTATAATAAATAAACAATATTCTCAAAGTCATTGTCTCCTTCGAGATTACAATTTCATCGATGCTCTCTTTTAACGACACTACACATTTCCATCATCGTGAAATAATAGCTGAGACCGAAACCAATCGAATGACCCTTATATGGCCCTGAAAACGAAAAATTAAAAAATGTTTGCTAATTGATGCGAATAATGAAACAACTATGATACAGAGATTACCGAAGGATCAGGATTTATCGTAACAAGTGTTCAAAATTATTTCCGTTAATTTCTAAACCCTTGCTAATTTGATTGCGAAATAAGCATCGTCCGTTCGCGAGAATTTTTGCTGTTACAGAAGCACAAGCTCATATCTTCTTTTGAACTTTGTCGAAAAAGTCTCCTCTTTAATAAACCTGACAAACGAGACAAGAGAGAGGCATTGCAATACGAGAGTTAAATTAATTTCCATTTTGTTGAACTGGCTTGTGTAAATACGAATTCTGTGAGGTCTCAATTACTTTCCTCTTGTTCTTTGTTCTTACATTCGACATGTTCACAGCAGAGCGATCCAAAATCAAGCAACAATAGTATTAATTTGTAAGAATATGAATAATTTCATTGTAATTCCCCAATAACTCTTCGCGGAAAAAGAAAATCGAATGCAATCTTAAATTAAGAAAAAAATTACATGGTAATTACATTTCAGGTAAGCATAATCTTATTTAAGAACTTTTGCTACGAAGCTTCAGGAGCTCGTAGGAACATGAAATCGTCGGGTGAGAGCGCGAGGCTCGCTTTCTCAATAATCGTCTTTCTTTTATTGTGACATCAAATTTGAAGTCCTTCGACGACAACCAAACCGTTCTGTGTTCTCGCCTAAAAGTATACTTCTAGCTCATCGATGGACATTTCATTGTAGCAGTAAGCGTATATGTTACACTGTTGCCATTCTCGTATATATTCGCGAGCGTGGGTCTGGGGTTAAACGCATGATTCTTCTGTATTGCGACGATTCGTTCGCCTGAGAAGAATATTCTTGACAAGAATGTACTATCCTGAGCTAATTTCTCTATCATTCAACTGCAACAATTTATTCTCTGGATAAAATCACTTTTTGTTATTTCTTGCTATAAAGGAATGTGATATGGATGTAATCCTATTACTAAGTAAAATAAAAACCTTGAAACTGGAGATTTACCGACGCCATTATCTCTATTTATTTCTCCAGTAGATAAGTGTAGATTTACAGCCACTGTTGCCAAACCTTAATAGCATTGTTAGTGTTATTTATTGTCTCTCTAAGTATGTCTAGATGTTTTTTTTTTTTTTTTATAGGTATAGCTGGCATTCACCTAGTACTAACGTTACATACATCCAACTGTACTCGAAACTTGTTCAAATGAATCTGCACAATACCGAAAATTCACTAACCTCTGATCGTTATCCCGAGGTTGCCATAATTTAGCATCGATAACGTTCATTTATACCGAATTTAAACGTGGGTATGTTATGTTCCTTTCGCTGCTAATAAACCGCTTTGATACGACGCTTAATAGCAATACTGGATTAATATATTTGGAATTACTTATTCATATTATAAGATCATGTATAAGGTTTCAATTTCAGCTATTACGCGATGATGATGGAAATATGTAATCCCATTAAGAGAAACGTTGATGAGATTGCAGTCTCAAAAAATATAACCTCGAGAAAATTTTTTGTTTACCATAACATTCTACGAACTAAACAGTTTATTCCTTTGGCATTTTTGCATATCATTAAAAACAACGAAGATGTTGCTTTGTATCCATATCATAACATAATAATTATAATTACCAATTAACACTGAATTTAAAAAAAAAAAAATAAAAGCGATCTGTTTAAAAAAGGTGCTGTTAAAATATTGACTTCGAATTTGAATTTCAAGATCAATTTTTTTGTATTGCGCCCTCTTATACTCGTCTCGAGGAATACAAGTCTCAAACGAGCCGCCATCTTGGAAAAAGATCTTAAAATTCCATTGGCTGTTACATTGACGTTATTTACAATAGATTGACATTCCGCAATGATATAGAAAGTAAATGGTGTAATACTGATGAAGAAACAAGAAATTGTATTGCTTACCACACGAGATAACCTACTCTAAATACAAAGACGCACCTCTTTCATAATTTTCAACAAGCAAAATTACTTATTGCATTGAAGAACTTTTTAAAAAAATTGTTGAATGTCGTCGAAAAGGGCACGATTTGATCGTTAGTATCATTAGTATCATTGCATTTGGAATAGGTAGAGAATACATAAACGTCAATTACATTCTTTTTAAATATAATACAATCACATTCCTGTATTGGTCAATGCATTACGTAATTTCATCTGAGCGCTTAACAGCAGTTTACGTCAAAAGCCATTAGTTCGTATATCAGGAAATATCTTAATATATGATAAACACAGGGTGGGGCATTTAAATGGACACACTTAATAGTTATATTAATAACGGGAATGGTTATACGAAAAGTTGCAGAGAACAAAGTTATCTGAAGGGGCACATGCAATGGTAGATAACATTTCTTTTTTTTTTTTTTTTTAAGTCATGTCTTTATGAGATTTCAAGCTCATTAACGCTTTTATAAATGGAACTATATATTTTTTAATATGTTAATCGATCCAGTTTGGCATTCTCTATTAAAGGGTATTAATCTATTTATGTCGAAATGCTATGCACTAGCTTAATAGATATTTTAGCTTCAATTTTATGAAATGTATAAAATTAAACCCACAGGGCGGTGGTAAGGTAAGGGTAAGGTGTGTCTATGAAGATTTCCTCCACGTAAAAAAAAAAATTTTTTATAGTATGAAAGGAGAAACGTTTAGCACTGCCCTAAACAAAAATGAAACACTTTCGGCGACACTTACCAGATTCAAGGAGAGGGGAGGAGAGAGAGAGAGAGAGAAAGTCATACCATTGTAGAGTAACGCGACGGAGGGTGATGGCGGTCAGGCGGCCCTCCACCGTTGCCCCCCTCGGGCCACGACTAGCAGGCAGAGTGGCACTAGAGGCAATGGCCTCCCCTAGCGTCAGATTAATCAGATAGGAAACTTATAGGATCGGCTCATTATCAAGAGAACGCGGAGAGTGCATCGGCAGTAATTCGCAAGAGATCCCGGGTCACTCCTTGTCACACGCGTAGGCAGGCCATGATGGAGTTTTAGTCGGTAAGAGTCCGACACTGCTGCGCTGCTGCCACAGCGGCGCAGCGTCCATGAGGATTTCTCCACGTACAAAAAGAAAAGAAGATTATGCAAAACTGTTATAACCTTCAATTAATTTACAATTTTATATCTTTGATTTATAAATCTTATAAATTTATATGCAATATATTTACGATACTTGAATAATGTTTCTCATATAGATATCATAATACTTTAGTGTATAAACTTAACTGTATAAAATGGATATTGAATTTTTCTGATTATCACATTTCTATAATCTACGTACATATGCAAATATCTGTACATTTACACATATACTATATATGCCACTAAATTACCGATGATAATTGTACTACAATGACTCAGTTAGATACAAAGGAGTTGAACAGAAAAATGGTATTTCTCGAGAAACGTTCTTTCCCCATTTGATATGTTGCAAGTTAGAAAAAATAAATTAAAATTCTAGTTAAAAGTGAACCCAGAATTTTTATTATTTTTCATCCGATTATTTTTAGATGAATTTGTATTTTTTCAAGCCTTTTGTACTTTGAACAAATGCAAGGAGTTCAATGAATACTTTTTGTCTGCAAAATTTTGTCTGCAAAAGAACTAGTTATCGTTTTTGGATAAAAGCAATGCTGCAAAATTGCAAAATAACATTAAAAATTAAATTTTGTTACAAAGATATAAGTTTGTAAATATTTTTTCCATTACTGATATAATTTGTCATTGAATTAAGAAACTCTTATATCTATTTTTATCGCTGTATATCTATTTAAATATGCCTCCTGAAAGGAGGGCGTTCAAAATCATTTTTTATTGTAAATAAAAAAATCGCTGTTTTCGATATTGTCCTCAATTGCAAGATTGCAAAATATCTACATATTTATTTACGCGCAGGAGAATGTTTCTGATGGGAGAACAGGAATCACTAAATGAAACAAGTTGTACAAGGTCAAAAGAAATCGATAGTCATTCTTTGGAATGATATGCTTACAGAATTCCTAAAACTCAAGGAAAGCTGCTTTTAACGATTCTTAGAATAATCTACCATAAGGAAAGAAATACAACAAACCGTTCACGGTACGATCCTCAAATATATGCGAATTTATCGCGTTTCGTTGTGTCAGTTTTTAAAACTTTCATTCTATTCGGTTTTTCCATACGTTTATTAATTTATGTATAACTACTTATACATAATTTATATGATAGAAGTAATTAAAGCATTTATACATTTATTGCGAAAATTAACAAATGCCTCTTTACATAGTATCTTACATTAAATGTATAATACGAATAAAATAACAGGTTCGTAGTATTGACTTGGCAACTAGGTAATTGCGGATTTTGTCATTACCATCTAATATAATAAAATAACTAGAAAATAAGGACAGTAAAAAGCGTTCAATTTCTACTAAGACGTGTGTCTTAACACTACTTGTAACCGATAAAGTAGTATATATTCCTTAACAATATTTTACCAAAATCCGCCACAATTCATCTCACTACTTCGCGGAAGTACCAAGATCAAATTACAATAATCTACAATACATACTTATCGATCTAAACTCAAAGATTATTCGTATTAAGAATAAAAAAGTATTTGTATCAAATATTAGCAACTATCTGAATGGTTACGTTTGACAGAGTATTGAAAGCGCTAAGAAATTTTTCGCATGAAAGTTGTTCGACTTGATAGAATGAAATATATAATAAATATCATAAATCTACATATTCTACGAAAATTCGTCCATAAAATCAAACAACTTTCCTGCGAAAAATTTGTGTCCGTAGATTTTGCGAGAGAAGTGATATAGTATATACATATATTTAGATGGAACATATATATTTGTATATTTTTAACAAGCTAATACGTCTAATGTATTTGAACCGTACACATTATAGACGTAATATATTACAAATTTCAAAGACGTGCCTTAATGCGAAACAAAAATATTAAGCAGCAGTCACGACTTGATTAGTTTAATAGTTGACATTCAGGTAACTACCTGAAACTAGTATTCATCATACCTCTATTGTACCTTGTAGCAGTAGTTCAACATCGTACAAAGTAACGTTATTTGGAACATTCATTTTCTTATGATACCTACTCGCTCTGCTTTCCACCTATCTTCTTTTATTTCGCTGTTGTCCTTCTCCTATCCATAGTCTCTTTACCACTGATGTTTCTAAATTTTCCCATTCTTACTACTAAATACCTCTTCCCCCTCTTTCAATATTTTGAAGTTTGTTGCAATTTTCTACCCGTTTATGATTTCCAAGTTGCATTATACTTTTTCTTCTTCCATCTTTTTACTTTCTAATCTTATCACTATGATTAATGTCTAGTGATCGAATTCTACTCCATTTCCTGAATAAAACTCTAATTCTGTCAGTTGTGACCTGTTGCGACCATTTCGTTGGTCACTGATGTTCCCTCTTCTCCTGTTTCTGCTTCTCAACTATTCCAACTTTTGCTTTACCTTTTTGTTATCCTCCCCATCTTTCTATTGCTATACATTGCGCAGATAATCCATATTTCTTCCTCTACGTTTATTTTCCTTCCTGCTAGTCTCCTTTAACTCCTGCCACGGCTCCACTGCTTCCTTTTCTCCCAATTTATATAACAAACCGGATAAGTTAGCGTGCGATATGAGGTGTAGGTTGAACGTATTGCTTTGTTTAATAAAGAGACCAGCGATGAATTCGTTATATTAAAACTAATATATGTACAAGTACAGAGATGGTGTATCGACGACTCGCTATATTCGACGGTATATAACTCGCCTTAATGATTGTCCTAGAGAGCAATCTTGAAAGAAAATTCGTCTATTTGTGTCGACTGGTGTTATTATAAAAAGCTCAAATGTAACTCCGGTTGACGATTCACAAACAAGGACGATAGTATTTTGTCGGGAGTTTGTTTATCTTTGAACTTAAGAAACCAAAACAACGTTGGTAGTCCAAGACACAACAACATGAGTCTCTGAAAGAGATTCAAATCTTTCGTTGATCCATGCGCCGCTACAGATATAAATAGCAAATTTATTATGAACGGCTTTCCATATTTGGGGAAAGATGAAGAGGCAGAATCTTCAGTTTCATTTGGGAACGCGACTAAACTTTTAGCAAAAGGAATCACGGTTGTTGGAACAATTCGCGCAAATAGGTAGCAGCTGCCAAAATTGGCAAAACAAACAAAGAACGAACAAAAAATTATATCGTTCAAATTGACAATTTACAAAACTGAACCACATCAAAAAGTAGACTTTTAGTTCAATGCATACATACGTACAAATGGAAAAAAAAATATACCGGAGACAATTACATTATACAATAATATGAAAATATATAAATGATACAAATTGTACAATAGCAGCAAATTCGGCGTAGATGCGACCGACCAAATGACCAGAAAATACATTGTAAAATCTGAATTTCGGAAATGATTTGTGCAAGTACTCTTTCAATCGAGAGAAGAACTTGTCACCGAATATCAAAAAGAGCAGTTAGTTGGGCAAAGAAGATCCAGCGGAACCAGTCACAAATGTGAACGGAAAACATGCAAGATATTGCAAAGATAATAAGACTAACAAAATCTGTCTAAAATATAAAGAATAAAGTATAAAGAAATATAAAGAATGTGGGAAATGCGCTATCCGGAAGCCTGTAACTTGTAAAAAAAAAAAAAAAGAAAAAAGGGGCGGAAAAGAATAAAATATACGTTATTGATTTCTAGATCTATAGAATAAGAAGAAACTATATTCTTTCATTATCAAATTCGTTGTTATTTTCTGTGCTATATCGAGAAATATAAGTTGTTTCAAAGAACTATCATTTGACCGGTCACGGTTAAATATCAATTGATTTTTATTTTTAAACGAAAGGATCTAACAGATACATCAATCGTCGATTTTACATCTCCGAAATTTGTATTCATCCTCTCCGAGACTTTTATTATTAACACTAGAACTAGCGATAGTTAACGCGAAGCTATCTCTACCAAAACCAGTGAGAATGACTGATCTTCAAAAAATACGTAACGATACAATATTTTTATATTTATTGATTCGTTACTTTCTTGCAGAAGCAATTTCATGTGATGTAGTACATTTTTGGTATTATTAAGCCATCTGGGACCATGATCCCTAAACGAGGGTCGACGCGTTTATAAAATTGTAGAACCAGTCATTTTGACTGCTGTGGGATCCGGAATTTTCCTGATAACTGATATCATCGTATCGAATGATACGCGGTAAAAATGAAAAGGAACTTGTGGCAAGTTGTACGAAACGAGGAAACTGTTAATCGGGCTTCGATAAACAGATTGTAGGACCCTTTTATACTTTGACAAGTCATTTTGCCTGGTATTGGTATATCAAGTAGCCTTGATACGAAATTATTTTCAGTTTGATTACATAAGAAACAACAAATAAAATTCATTGTAATATTCTTTTAGTTATCGAGTTGCGAAACTCGTTACATCGTTGCTGGGAAAAAATATAACACAAAGTAGGAATTTGAAAATATATTTGTAAAAGCAGGCAATTCGACTGGCGTGGTAATTCTAGCGTTAATTGTTTCCTCACTTCCTCCCATTTTTTATAACATTTCTTCCATTTCTCTGCACAACTCCTCCCCGGTTTTTTCCCATTTATTCTATATGGATTTTATTCTCCGGGTCAAATTACTTATTTCATTCTTCACCTCTGCTTTGTAACTTTTCTCTTCCTTGCCATTCTGTTTGTTATTATCTGCACTGTTCCCCCCTTCGCCTCTTCTTCTCTCTCACACAATTTCTTTAATATCCCTCCTTCTCTTTCTTCCTCGCTGATCTGTTTCCTTGAAGTCTCCCTCTACGTCTCCTTCAGTTACGGCTTTCCATATTTCAGGCAGTTTTCTATCGTTACAACTCTTTTTATCTTTGCTCGCCTCTAACGAAGGCCCGTTCCTTTCCTTCTTCTCAAATTTTGCTCTATCTCCGACTTTGTCCCCTGTTGTTCATTCATTATTTTACCGATTTTACATATTGTTAACGTCTATATTTCCTTACCTTTAAACTCGTCTGTTTTTTTACATTTAACCTTGACTCTTTATGTAAATTTCCAGCTTTACCTCATCTTACTCATCTATTATCTGATTATCGGTAGACTCAAGGTCTCGATACTTTTAAATATCATCCATTAGAATTTACTGTAATTCTTTAATTTTTAATATACGATAATAGTGTTACTACTATAACAAACACTTACAACTCAGAAATAAAATACGATATGATACGATGCTAAAAAGATAATTCAAAATAAATAATTTTCTACAATAAAAAATAATTTAGATACCTTTCGTTTAAAAACATCGCACTAATATCGACTATAAAATCAACTTCTGAAAGGAATCCCATAATCAAAATCCTTGGTAATAAGACAAATCAAGATTGTAATTCTGCTCGCGTATCTATAACACTGTTAGAAAGATATGTAAATAAACTATAATAATACAGTAGAACCTCGTTATAGGGGAATAAAATTATTTGCCAGATTATAGATTACTCGGTTTAAACTTTAATTTTTAATATTGTAATCGTATAAGATTGTTTTCTAATAATTATTGTTTGTGTAAATTATAATATTATGTACTTTTATATTTAATTTTACAAATATTAATTAAACTTATTGAAATGTTTATGTCGTTAAATTATTGCGATGTTTTTAACGAATGCAACATTTTGAAACAGAAAGTAAATTTTCCATCATAAAGGAAATATAAAATTTTTAATATTTAGTACATAAATTAATATTTGTAGTAACAGATCTCCAGTGTTTTAAGACGATTTATCTCCAATATAACAGATACTTTGTTCCAATATAATCCTCTCTAGACTTAATATATGCCGAAAATAATATAATACTGCGATATAATAGCGTGACATTTTATATTATTTAAATTATTTAAATTGGCAACTAAGTGATTTTCTCATTAGGTGGTATTGATAACGATTCATTTCTCAAGTAAGATTTTGTAATTTATTTGCAAACGAGTTTATTTTCAAATAAATTGAACTGTTGCTTTATTATTTGGTAGTTTGATATTTAATAGCTATTTGATAACTATTAGATAAATTATAATTAATATTTATTTTTTTATTCGTTCTACAAAATATGAAGAAAGAATTTAATAAACTAAACGAAAGGTTAACACAAGCCACTGATACACGTTACTAGATTCGTAAGCAACTTCAGAACGATCACGTGATACGAAGCTATCGTCCAGTATTTACATCTTAACCAAACTCGGATAATTCGGACTATACGTGTAACGAACATGGCGTGGTTTTGAAATCGATGCGTCTTGTTTGTCCGTGCCAAGTATCAATTTATTGGCAACGTTCAAAACATCGATATTTATAACAATTTATGCGCTCAAGTTGCACGCGAACATTTTTCGGGCCGAAAAAATGTTGAAATACGTCTCGAACTTTAAATTGTCTAAATTTTAACACTTTACTGAAGTTTTATGTAATATATGTATAAAAATGTATTTTAATTATAGAATTACGGATGAATCAAACTGCACTTATTATTTGTACTTTATAGTCATCAAAGCTACATACATAATAATAATATATTATAACCGATAATAAAGCTGGCGTTTGTAATTGCCGAACTTTACAGAGGCAGCTTTTTTTGAATTACAAGTCAGATTAAAAATCGTCTGCTAGATCAATAGAAAGACTTCCTATGTTAATACAGTCAATGATATTTACACGGTAAAAGTATGTAGCATTACATATAATAAATAGTATGTATATATCACATATTTCTATGTTCTCTTAATTGGTAATTTAACGATATAGTCTGATAATTCTATAAAATGATAAGCATTGCTTATAATTATTAATTCATTATTAATTTATATGCTTCGGTAAAACGTACATATTGTTATTACAAAAGGACTAAAGTGTCTGAATATTTACGTATAAACTACCATTAATATCCATACATTGTTCTCAATTCGTGAGTTTCAGTAATTTAGGTGTACAAAATTTAATGTCTATATACGTACGTATATATATTTACATCATTTTCACGCAAATCTCCAGAGGATACGCGAAACATTAAAGACTGAGAATCGCAGTATTTTAAAATAAATTTGAAATAAAAATATAAAAATGTTCCGCTTGTATAAAATATTTCAGTGGACATTTACATTCTCTTTATTGTTTATTGTTTTAAACAGCTTTAGCTCTAATTAACATTAATTTCATTATGACATTTTTCGGACTTTTCCAGATTTATAAAAATAGAAGAAGTCAAGGAATCTGAAGAAAAATTATTTTTTGTGTACCCTACAAACATTAATTTATCAAACTATCTTTCATAAAATCAAATTTCATTGTGCTTAAAGAATGTTTGATAAGCGACAAAACCAAAAGTGTTAAAAGCGTTAAATTAATAATTTTGTTTTGATTAATTAAAAATGTATAGCTTCAGGTCGAATTAAGACGCAATGCACAAAAATATTCCTATATAAATAATGCAATAATAATTTACCCGAATTGAAATAATAATAATAATAATAATAATAATGGATATATTAAGAATAACCTAACAATAATAATTAATCTATTGGTGCACATCTACGCAGTACTGACAATTATGCCATTATATCTGATTAAAATGTCTCTAACCATATTGAAAACCTACTTTAAAATATTTATTAAAGAAATTATTTCAACTGGAAGAAATAACTATATATTGTAATATATTAGTTATAACATTCCTAAAAAAACGTAACATTAAATTAAATACCACAGTGCTTTACAAACTTTACAAGTTTATTCACACCGTGATATGACGCGACTGGATCTGAATAGTTATCAATGACAACACTACAAAGTTTTGTCGCCACGAGCCTCAGTTAACGCATCTATGTCCGAGCAAACGATGCTAAAGTACGCGTGACATTGAACAACGTAAGACCAACGTCAAATGATATACGTAAGTATACGCGCGATAAACCCAGAACAAATAAATCTAACTGTAATCTATATATATTAAATGGTCGATATTCACGGTTAAGTTACGTTCAAAAGATCGTTAATCGGCGTTAGTGAAACGGTCGATGAATAGACTTACCCTAGAGATACGAAGGGGTTGATGCAGGTCATGCCCACCATGCATACGAAATCCCCACGGAGAGCCTCCAACGAGGGTGACTTCTCTTGCACTCATCCCGCCTCTCTTATCACTCTCCAACAACCACTCACTCGCGTTTCAATCCGAACGCGAGACGCAGCTACGCTGTTTGCTGATACAGACGCCACGCCGTCTCGTTTCACTCGTCTAGAGTTGACCAACGAGGTCGTAGTTCGCGCTCCGCGGCGCAAAATCGTTGATCGCGCGTAAACTCGTCTCGTCAACGCTCACATTTCTCGAATAACGCCTCGCGAAATTTGCCTGCTGTCATTTATTATCAACGTTTACTCGAATGGTAGTCGGTACTCCTTAATCAGCGACATTACCGACCATGCATCATCTATCTTTCAACGAACGAACGACGAAAATGTTACGGACGAAAAGTTCATGGACGACGAATCATACAAATTATTGATAAAACAGAGGACAAATTTAACGATTCACGATGTTCTCGGTTATCAAATTACGAACACGAATATATATACAGTCACTGATGACAAAAAAAAAATTGGAACGAACAAAGACACGAAGTACACTCGTCGATGGCTCGCGGAATACTGACGTGACGGCGCATTCCCCCTCCCTATATAATCATCGGCGCGCCACCCTCACTTGCCATCCTATGAAACTCAAGCCACCCGGCGAACACGCGTGCCCTCTCCCACAGCTACGATCAACGTTTCTTAACTTACGATTCGGATGAACCACTTGTAGCTAATATTACACATATAGAGTAGACGCGTTACTATTCGATCGTATTATTTAAAGGTCACAAGAAAAAAACTTAATAAATATGTTTTCAGAAATATTTTTATTTTAATATCACTTTATAATAGAAACTTATTTAAAAATCTGTGCGAACCTCTTAGATTTAGAGATATACATCTTTCAAACAAGCACATGTTTTATAAACCGAAGATATAAGTATAAAAAAGTAATATTTTAATATTATAACAAGTACAACCTCGAAGTAAGCAACATAGAGTCGAGATCGACTGGTTGCTTATTAGGAATCATATACGCTACTCGGCTTGACTTTGTTTTCGAACGCAATAAGAAAGAACGCGCAGAACCAGCGAATCAAAAAGTGATTGGCCGTATTATATATATATTATATATATATATATATATATATATATAAACACTTCGGAATCGCTAATGCTAGAGTGAGAATACTAAACAATGTTATGGTTCACTCGATCACAAAAATTGATGGCTTCTGGCTTTCGCAGACCTCTTACTCACGCTTGGAACTCTCACTTTGTCGACGAGTTGTATAAGAAATGAAGAAAGAGGGAATAGCGAACTGTTTATTTCGAGTCAGAAACCGGTTGCTTATTATTTACTATACGAGCCAAAACTGTAATACATAACTTTAAAATTACAAAAAAAAAAAAAAAGAAAAACGCGTTTAACTTTAAGATCAAATAGCAGAGATTTTTAGTAACGACTTTGGGATTGTTTGACAATGAGCACCGAACCTTAAAGCTACGTGTAAAAAATGAAAGACGTTGCTTATCGCGTTCTTCTCCTGTACTCTTCATTTATCATTACTTCTGAAATATTTATGTCGTTCTCGAAGATCGATTAAATTCGTACCTCTAAATTAACAATTACAAAACCAATGCTGCAGGTTTCTAAACATCAGTAAAAGACAATGTAAACTGATATAATCTTTCATCTTCGTCCTTTTAATTGAAATTTGACGCTTTGTTTAACAATTTGTAATCGTCAAAATATTTTGTAGAACTTGTAAAAAAAATCTTATACGTTATTTAAAGTCTTTCGATCCTTTGTCATCAGCTTGTAGGATCAACTTATATTATAAACTATTAAACGATATTATTTTACTTATAAGTACGTTCAAGACTAATTCGCACTTGAACAATACTTGGATATTAAACCGTTTGCTTTCGCTTTAATATTAAAACATAACTTTTAACTAAAATAAGATAAAAAGGTCGACTGTTGATTTTTGATATGCATAAAGGTTCTGCCGATAATAATACATACGTATTGAGATAAAATAAAAAGTTATATAAAAAAAGAACAATATTAATTCAATGTATTTTATAGAATGCCAAAAAACTATGTTTATCCTTTCATTACCTACAATACGGTACAAATGAAAAAATATAATTCTAAGTGAAAACAATTATCAATGAAGATCTTTTTCTTGTAATAACATTTTATTTTGTTTGTGTATTAAATATAGATATGTAATAGGTAAATAATAATTTTTAAAATGTTAAAAGAAACTTTTTTAACATATTTCACAAAATTATGAAATGGAAGAATATGAATGAACAATATATATGATGATTATATACGAAACACAATGAACAATTACGACGAAAGTATCAAATATGTATTTATTGTAACTGTACAGTAGTTGACAAAAGTTTAAGACGATAATTTGTAAACCGGATTACAAACATCTTATATGCATATTGCTCTCCTACTCGGTTTGCCTCTTTGGAATAACATAGCTGTATGTTTGACCTTCGTAACTTCAGACCGTCAGCTATTAAATACAAACAATGTAGCAGTTACGACAGTCAGTTGCCGCTTAGCACTTGTAAACAGTGGACATTAGTTTAAGACGATCCGTGTAAAAGTGTGAGTTTTTGAACATTTTGATTCTGGAATGTCAAAATCATTTTCTAGTATAGCTTCTATTGCTTAAAATTCATTTAGGTAGGAACAGACTATGGGTAAATCAAAGAATTTCCTTGAAAACGAAAGGGAACAAATCGTAAGGCTGCGAAGGCAAAGTAAAAACCTCCACCGAAATAGCAAATATAGTGAACAGATGAGAAACGGTTTGTAAGCAAGCTTGGTATAAATTTTTAAAGGCAGGCATGTACTGCGATCGAACGAAAAACGGAACGAAAACAACGCCGAAAATAAATCGTCAGATTCATCGATTGAGCGAAAAGGATCGTTTTCGTAGCGTAAATAACACAGCTGCGGAGATAAACTACAAAAACGATGGACAAATTAGTGCTAGAACTGTTAGGAGAAGATCAGAAGGCTAACTTAAGTGAAAAGCCCAAAAGAAACCACTGCCGAGTTCTAGGAATCGAAAAAGACGATTTGGATTTGCTAAAGCTCACAAGCATTGGTCAATTGGCGAAAAGTATTGTTTTCGGACGAATCGAAATTCAATCGCGTCTCTTTTAACGGGATACGGTATGTTAGACGTTGAATTGGCGAAAGTTTGGAAACACAGTGCGTTTTAAAAACTCTTAATTATGGTGGTGGAAACGTTTTAGCGTGGGCGTGTTTTCCTCGAGGCGGTTATCACGACTGGCACACTTCAAAACCGATGGGCTGATGACAGAGGTAAAGATGTGGCGGCACTCGGCGATAATGTATATCGCCGAAGCGAAGTGCCTAGTGAGCCGTCAATATCGCAACGGTCCTTTCGCCGAATGTTCGAGAAGGAGGGGACCGTGGCAACGGTCGCGGACGCCTAACAAACGCGTGGATAGTAGAGATATTAAGCGGTGACAAAGGAAAAGAATCGGATCCGATCAAAAGTCAAGTTGTAAGAACTTCAGTCTTGGAAACTGACGGTTGGTGTTCTGGAGTAAACTGTCATTAGTGTAAACAAAGTCTTGGTCCGATATGTCCTTTCAATAGAATTGTGGCGGCACTCGACCACGGAACTTTCCAACGGCTTCGCGACACAAAGCGCTATACTTTCAAAGCGTAAGGCCGACATGCCTAATTTACCATCGATAACCTTACGGTTCTTTCGCCGAATATTCGGAAGAACGCATACGCGGCAACCGTCGCAGGCATCTAACAAACGCGTGCGTAGTGGGGATATGGAGGAGCAACAAAGAGAAGATTCCGTTTGGCTTCGAACAAAAGATTCATTCTGCCCCGAGCTGCGAAGTGCGAAATGTTTAGCGTTATAACGAAGCAAACACAATTCGAGATACGTGATTATTAACTCTTGATAGTTGATCGTAAATTGTTGATTGTTAATAGTTTAATAAACCTTTTTTTTTTTGTTGAACATCATGAGTATTTCTCTGGGGGCACTTTCACCAACGACCACTTCAGAATTATGGACCGTTTTCAATACCATGGACATACTCGAGAACACGATGTTGCCTTTTGCACGCAAAGGTATGAGTGACGATTTTATTTTTCAAAATGATGATGATCCGAAGCACACGGCTCGGGTTGTCAAACAGATTTTTGAAGAAGAAAATATTACCGTGTTACGCATCATAAAAAAAAGGCAGTACAAGGTTATAAACCGAAAAATTTAAATGAACTTTACGATTGAAACAGCTTGGAATATAATATTACGTAGATCAATGTAAAAAAGTTACTAGATGCTATGTGAAAAAGATGTACCGAAATGATAAGAAATAACGGATATTGGACAAAATATTGAATTTATACAAAACATTGTGTATATTTTCTTACCAAAAAATTAATATTTCTTGTGTAGTCTTAAACTTTCGACCGACGAAATATTGTACAGATTTCGTTCCTTTTTTGCAATATAGCTACCGAGCAAAATATCGAAATGAAATTTTTTTTGTAAGTGTACAAACAAATGTCTGATTAGTTCATGCCAAAAGTAGAATACTGTATTTATATTTTTTTTGGAAAGCAAATCAATTATTTATTTTTTCCATTTCCTCTTAAACTTTTATCCGATACTATATATTAGGACAATTCTTTTTACTACTTTTCGTTTTGAAACTTTTTACATCTCTCTTCCCATCCCTTAAATTCCATTTTGAAAAAAAATAATACAAAGAAGTTACAAGTTAAATCAAGCAAGTCCTAAGGTTCCTCAATTTTTAACCCTTTGTACTCGACAGCCTTTTCGGTCGGCGGGCGTAGCAGTAATTCGTTCTTTTGCTTCTTTACAGGATACATGGATTAATTCAACACATTTCCAAATCCATTTTTTTTTTTTTTTTAGAGCTTCCAAATTTACGAAACTATGATACTACTTCTGCCACGATCATCGAATCTGAACTAACGTCGGAGACGTTACCAGAACCATAGTTTCGAAAGAATTTGAGCATAAATGTTTCATCTTTATTTTAAAACGTAACACTTCACACTTCGTAACAAAGACAGTATAAAGAGCTCAAGAATCCATTTACGAACCAATACTGCGCTCTCGTCAATTGGAGAGGTCGAAATTTAGCATAAACATATATCGCCTCTCATTCTCCTTCCGAGTTGCCACACGGAACGCCCTGGTAACGGAAAATAACCTTTCGAGTGCGAGGAGTTAATCTGTAATGTGATACCTTGAATTTTGTAAAACAAAAAATTGCTTATTAGTTAAGAAAATATTAAAATATTTATTGTTTATAAATAAAATGACAAACAAGTATAAAGAGTTTGACAGAGCAAACATAGAAATAAATTAAACAGATTAATACGTAGAATTTTTTTTTGCTCCACTGTCTTTCTAACATTATAATAAAATTTAACTATGCTGTTTAATTTGATTTTATCAGAAAGGTAAAAAACGGAATATTTAGAAAAATATACGAATTGAGATGTACTATTCCAAATAATGTTCAGAACAAATCTTGTTTTATCCCTCCTTTATCCGTTAACAAATTCAACAAAAAGCAGCCGTGAATCGCAGTAACAGACATTATATAACAAACATTTATATCTAAAAGATCATGGAATACATTTTACTGCTATTATATAAAGCATATTATAATTATCAACGTTTCCAAGTATAATTTTTTTTTAATATACGTAATACGGATAAAAATTTTGGACCATAAGATTTTGTTTCCTTAACTTGCAACAATGGAATAAAGAGGCGTATGATAAAACATAAATTTAGTTCTACAACATGTTATGAATGTAATTAAAGAAGGCACCAATTTGAAGACTTAACATAATTATTAAATTGCAGATGTTTATGTAAATTAAAATTTTTAAGAACACAGACACAGAACTGGAATCTTACACGTAATTCATTCTCGCATCTATAACCCATTTGTATCATGGTCTTACTTAAAGGGCCAATTGAAGGCATCAGCGGCGTTCAACTGGCGACTGGTCCCCGTCACCGCACGAGGTCGCTCGTAGATGCAGTAAATGACATCCGAATTCTTCATGGAGTTTATCGAAAATTTACTGTTCAAAACGATTGGTAGACAATGTTACCTCGCAAACGTCGCATCATACATTCTTTATAACAGAGGAGAAAAGTAAGAATTATTTATTAAAAAAAAAAATTTAGATTAAGATGGAAATTAAATCATATTATTTCTCGTGGAATTCTTTAAAATGGTCAATCGCAAATATGGTATCTAAAGACCGTTTCTCTTCGACTGCGTTTAAATAAGCATGCAACGCATCGCTTCGACGTTCTGCTTCCCTTTGCTGGAGTTGGACGTATCCGAATAGGAAAATGCCTGTCAGTATATCGCGTTATGGAATCAATTAGATGCCTCACTTATTTTTATATTTGGTAAATATTCGCCAATATTCTTTTTATGATTTTTAAAAATTACATAACTGTTCAGTAACAACGTGTCTATGAGGTAAAAAAATATTTTTCATATAGGCCTTTTTACATCCTCGCACAGTATGAAATTTACTTAATATTTGATCGCCAACATCAACACCACCCATATCCTGATTATGATCGATCACTACTATTGGTTTTACACATTTTTGTCTAGTATATCGATTGGTTTTCTCCGTTTCAGAAAATTCTAAGCTATGCATAGTTGTTAGTAAAACGACATCTTTTTTACAGTCGCAGATCGCGTGATAATCCGCGCTTAGTGATAGAAAACAGTCGCAGCGCGCGGTTTAATCCGCGCTTGGATGCAAATGGGTTCAATTTTCCATAAATTTATAAACATCTACAACGTAGTAATTATACTTTCAGTAACATTAATTTTCAACCGCCTAAACCATATAGACTCTTACTAAAATATAGAAAAATAAAATATAAAAGTACAAATTTTCTTTAGTATTCGCACACAGACTTATTCTTGCAAATTATTTTCTTTTTCCCACTTATCGTATTGATCAAGTAAGTAACATAATGCATTTGATTTTTTGTCCTTTCCATCTTTTGGTTGCTTTTTCTTATTGCAATAGTTATCGCAATCGTCAACAGGTACCATGTTAAATGTATTAAGTATCACGTTTGGATTTTCTTTGACAAATTTTGTAATTTGCATGAATGGTGTATCCACTTTTTTGCTGCACTTTTCATATGCACTACGTTCAATGCGGATAAATCTTTTGCGGCTTTTCTCAAATTTACGTATATCATTTATAGTCGTCCATTCGATATTATCTAGATCCTCGCTGTCTTTATTATTAACAATACATTCGTAAATTTCTTGTTTGTCCAACTGACAACGATAATAGTATTTTTCACTGTTTTTCTTTGAAAGAGTTTCCATATACTCCGTCATCAAATATCCTGCTAGATTTCGTTCATCGTGAATTTTATGAATATCGGAATCGTGGCGTACGGAACAAAGACCAATGTATAAGAAATTAGCGTATACACACTCGGCACTAAGCTCTACTTGCGCTTCGTCGATCGTTCGTCCTAGAGTAGCATGATATGTCAGCGTATATGGACGTAAAGGAAATTGCCATATATTATGTTTATTATATATCACATTATGTTTGTATAACCATCTACGATAATCTGGTAAAATCTGATAATAATTAAGCTTAACCCGTCTAATTGTTTCAACGCGATTTTTATTTTTTAAAAAACGGATTTTCAAACTGACAATTTCGTTGTTTTCACGTAGTATTATATCCTCCAAGAGAACAATATGATGGAGACCTACTTCAGTAATGTATACATATTTGTATCCTCGTACTAATAGCAAGGTAGGGAAGAATTTATCTGTACTACTATCAACTTGGAACTTGGTACTATCTGGCCCACAACAAAATGGTGCTTCATAATACGTTGTGCCAGTCGATCTCAGATGTTCAATAAAGCGATATAAATATCTTGTAATGTTGCAATGAGTTTGGGCAATGTAAATAGTATCAAAACGTTCCTCAGTGAAATATTTCGGTCGAAACAGAGTGTATAGATGGTAACGTAGCTTATAATTCAACGGAACGTTCCCAGCAGGTTGTACTTGCTGCAGAAGTTTATAAAAATTTGCTACTTTCTTTTTAAGCACGGTATCACATATTCGCATGTTTTCTTTTAAATTACTTATTGTCAAGTCCTTCAATATCTGAATAATATAATAATTACTTTCCTTATGAAATACAGATTTATTGATAGAACTTAATTGCATAGCATCCCCAGCAAAAATTAAGTGCAGCTTATGTTTAAGGGACAGTATGTATAATAGAAGCAACATAGCCGGTGAGGATATAGTGTACATGTCTAAAATAAGAACGGATGTGTCTTCGGCGACAAATTTTTTAGAGTACACGATTAACTTATAAAGTTCTCGAACCTTGTCCTCATTGAACTTTTGAAACATTTGAATTGCTTGTTGATACGGTAGATTGAAATGATGCATACAAAAAGATACAAACGTGTACGTCTGTATATTCTTCAACGAAATTTCACTTGCCTGGTCTTTCCGGAATACAATAAACTTTACTGGTAGTTGCTGGCAGTTTACAACCAAAGTGCACAGAAGAAGTGTTTTACCAGTTCCGCTTGGAGCATCGATCGTGATAATTGATTTACATCCTTGCTCTAATAATATGCATATATCATAGTACGCTAGCTTCTGGTATTTGTTTAAGTACGCGATATCTAGCTCCTTTTCTTCTCCAATACATCTGGTACAATTGGATTGGCAGATGGTCAATGAATCAAATTGTTCGTTCAACTCTTGCATCGCAGCGCCACTCATTCTGCTACTTCACAATTGGATATCGATAAAAATATATTTTTCTATTAGTATATACTTTATAAAATTACAATGTTTAACATAGACATTTAAAGAAGAATCTTTCTTACCCTTCTAAATAATATTATCCACCGCGTTGTTATCCTTCTTCGGATGTTTAAAACATCTGCAAGTATAACACAATTGTTAGACCAGAATCTAAAGTGATATTAACACTTTACCGACCAATAGCCTATTAATCGGCTTTCTCATTATTTGAGCAGTGATTTGTTATTTAGTACCAAGGTACGTTGCTCAGTTGTATCAGTTGCGTTGCTTTGTAAACAGTTGCCACAGTTTTATGCCAATTTGGAAAACGTACCGTTCGGGATAAACAAAAAGGATGGTATCGGAGAGTCTAAACCGAAACAGAGCTGGCGCCAGGGAGAATCCACGCCTGAGATGCCGGTCGGACGTGCGTATGCTGTTGAATCGCTAGCGGTCGGTAAAGTGTTAAGTATCGAGTATATAGATATTCCTCGTATCTAAACCATTATAGATTACCTTCTCGCATTCTTTTTATCTTCTTAATTTTTTCTCTTCATTATTAGCACGAACATTATAGCAACTATTCAGTACCGATAATAAATTAAGCGATAATTTAATATTCTTGGATATAAACTGTCAGTGAATGAAAGGCAAAATGCGAATTACATGAATACATATGAATATATATATATGTATGAATTGTCGAAATTAAAGGATCATTAAATTTTCAATGAAAAATTGTCGACATTTAAACTGTTACAGCTGAAAAACTTTACTACAACAACAGTTGTTTTTACTTCATATCAGCGAAAAGGAAAACGAAGATACTTCTTCTTTTCGAAAATTGTACAAATTCAAACGCCTTTATGGGCACTGCAACATTTTTTTTACGACTGAAACCACTATGTACCTGAGGATCAAATATTTACCTTCCTTCTCTTCACAACGACCTCTTAAAACTTAATGTACGACTTTTCATCTGTTGTTTTATTGAACTTTAAATGAAAATCCGGAAAATAAAAAAAAAAGCCGTCAATATTAGAATAATCCAAAGTATACACCACAAAGCCCAAACTATAACTGTTATACCTCAAAATCAAAAAGTTATAATTATAAAAGTTAATATCTGCGTTTAAATGATTTTGGTTACGAATAATCATTATAAATTAATCATTATAATATTATTGGTGATAAATCTTTTCGTTCGTTACAAATAATTGTTATCAATGACGAAAATTTTATTTTAATGGTTATCGATAACTACTATCGATGACGTGAATTCTTTTTTGGTTACCGATAGCCGTTATCGATGATGCGAATTCTTTTTTGTTACCGATAACCGTTATCGATGACAGGAATTTTTTTGTTATCCATAACCATTATCGCGAATTTTATTTTGATTACCGCTCATCATTATTATCGATGAGGCACAAAACAGATGTGACACTGAATGCTCTTTCGTATCCGACATTTTGAGAATTACCCAGGTGATACACTAATATCATCAAATTCTTCAACAGTATAGGACGAACTTGTGGAATCATTCTGTCCCTTCCAATTTCATGAATTTTTAAATATGTTACAAAGCTTCTTGAACAACTTTCCCCTATATATTGTACATATAACCGCCATGACAACGTATGCGCCCAACAACTAACACTGACGCAATATGTGATATATATCAACATTTTGGGCAACTTCAGGCGGCATACGCCCGAGTATTGTTGTTGGACGCATACGCTGCCATAAACGCACAACTATAGATAGAAATACATTGCATCTTGTATCTCAAAAACTAAGCAAGTGGACGGTTATATGTATAAAAAACAATTGTCCAAATGTCGGAAATCGGAGAACGGAACTGCTCTACGAGTTCTGCAAAATTTTTATCATTTGTAATGGTTATTCGTAACTAGCACAGTTAGATATAATCTTCTTTAATCATTTTATTTTCTGAGAAATATCTTTAAGGTATAGTGGTGCCCTCTATTTAAATACAAATTAATTTCTATTTAATGATTTCTCACAAAAAATTCGAAGAAATAACTATTATTTTACGGCTATACCACAAGGAGCTCGCACAATTGAATTTGCACATATCGCGTTCGTGTGTTTATTGTTTAGTTTCTAGATTTCGCAATTGTCGTCCAAGTTTTCCACAATACTAGAAATCATAAGGCAACGATATTATCTACAATCGCATCAACCTCTACATATAAAAAAAATAACAAAAAAAAAATATATAGGTTATTAGCGACTTACAGTTAGTTAAAATTATAAATTGAGATTTATAACTTTTGGAAAAAATTGCTTTATTTACCAAGTTTTACACAATTATCAGAACCCAATACATTAAAGTGATTAGATGTAGTATGGTATCTATGCAGAGAAATTGTTGATCTAAACATGTGTTCCCGATGATATTTTAGATCGCTGAAGCCGAAAATGAGCGTCATTTTCCACTGCAATGAACGGTTTTGAAAATTCGAGCTTATTAACATTTGACAAAGGTCTTAAATGCAGAAATTTGCAAAAGGTCGTGATCATACGGAGCATCAAGCGTTACGGAACAAAACAAATCTTGACACAGCCAATGCCTTTCTCTGTTGCTTGTTTCTCCGTGTCTTAGCAGAGCCTAACCGGACATCTCACGGTGCAACGGCGTAACAGTTGGAAAATAAAACATAACCTAAACCTAATTCAATACTTATGCTCAGGATTTAACTGCATACGCAGTAACCCATACAGTAGGCTGAGAGTATCAAATTTTAAAAAAAGGTATCATCAAAATCCACTAGAGCATTGATCAACAGATTAATCGAAATTTTATGTGCCTCATTTCCGCGAAGAACAACTCCCATTTTCCTCGGCTTCAGAAACCTCACGAATCCTTAAGAAGTATTATTCTATCCAAATATTTTGCTGCTTGGATACCAGAGCTAAGTGATTTATTAGAAAGGAATTATAATAGTATGCTTTAAACCGTATATCCTCTAACAGTAATTGAGATATTTTGACACTCTTTAGCATATTTATAGTATTGACATTTAATTTTTACAATTATCCTTATTTGAGATATAATTCAAGAAACTTACTACTATAATATATATATACTATATTACATATACAGAGAGGGGCGATAATCGTTGTACAATCGGGCAGGGTGTAATTCGACGTGCAAAAATAAAGATAGATTTGGTATAATATTTTTTCATTTGAACCTTCGTTTTCGAAAAGATCGACTTTGAAGATTTAACAAATATATTTAAATTTGGTTAATTCTGGACTGCACATGAGTCAATAGTCGACAGAGTTTTAAACTATACTTGAAAATAAGTCAAAAGTGCACAATAAAATTTGTTCACGAAATACTCGAATTTCGAGAAAAATAAATTTGAAAGTATGTCATGTATGTGTACAGAAACAGTTCGGAATTAAACATATTTAAATCCTATCTTTTTTAACGAGGTCTTAAAGAGGTTTCTAAGAAGTCAGAAACGGAGCATCATATGAAACAATTTTATTCTATATTTATGACTTATTTTTCACATAGAATCACCCTGCTCCACCCTGTATGTACCTACAATGGCAGACAATAAGGTGTATATTCGATATTATATTTTCTTCGCACTTTAGTTCGAAAAAAACATTCTCCCCTTCCGTAATATTATGATTGAAATTGAACTTGAAATTCTTTAATATCTCTCATTACGACAATCAAGAGAACAAACGGTATTATCTTGGAGAGATATTTTTATACAAATAAGAAAATTTATTGTCTGTGCAGTGAGCGTAGTGCGTGTGTTATGCAGGTTGTATGCAGTGTACCAGTATTATACGTCGTTTATTATTTATGTTACCATGTTTATTACAAAATGTTACATATTTTTGGAGAACTTTCGGACGTGCATTTTTGTTACAGTGCGGTGGACAGCAATAGCACAAAAACGCAACGTTTATACGGCGAAAGATACAATTGGACTATGCTCAGCGCAAAGATATTTCGCAAAATAGACCAGCGATTGTAGGGTACCGGTATGTTAAAACCTGACGGACGAATTTTCATTCAATTCAACGCGACAGTATGGTAGATAGAATGTTGCATCGTATTCAAGAAAATCCCAGATTAAGTACGATGATTATTGCTGCAGAAGAAGGTATCAGTAACAGCAATGTATAGTCTGTATTGAAGAAGGAAAATCTACACCCGTATAGGTCTCGGAAAGTTCATGAATTGAAAACAGAAGATTTTCTCACAAGAGAAAATTTTTGCAAATGGATGAGTTGGAAAATCCAACGCAAATCTTATTTCGCCGTGAGTATATTATTTATTGATGAGGCAATATTTAATAAGTGTGAAATAACGAACACAATGTTTTTTATTATTGAATTTATACTTTGCAATTTATCCAGCTGGGCATTTGGTAAATATAACAAATATATCTAATGAATATTTCTGGGCATGTAAAAATCCACACGTACTAAGAGATGATTCATGCAGGATGACGTGTCATCACATTCTACCAACACAGTGTAAGAGCATTTGACCAGCTGTTTTGCAAACAGGTGGGTCGATGGAACAGGACCTGTGCTTCAGCCTGATTCCCCAGATTTAAATCCCCTCGACTTTTACTTCTGAGTACACATGATGATAACACAATACGGCAAAATTTTAAGAGAAAAGCCTGGCTCTATACAAGGAAACAGAGGACATATCGAACATTTACTGTAATTTGATATATTTTTTGTGGACACTCACGGTCGAGACAATCGTGACGCGTGTGTGACTTTGTTGTGGACCTTTGCAGACGGGAGAATCGCAGTTTGCGTGTCTGAATATTATAGTTTTCCTCTATACGACTTGTAGGAGGTAAACTGCTGCTTAGGTATCGTTCGGATTGAGGATGACAGTGCGTCCTGCTGCATTGACTGGTCTGTCTCGTTTCGTTAATGTAAAGAGGTTCGATCGTGTGCATGGCTATAAAACAATAATAAAACCAATTTAGATGTGCAAAATATCATTATGAGAAACTGCAGCAATGAGCCACATAAATAAACTGGAGTCGCTACAATCGGAAATATTCAGAACAATAGTTAACGCTCAATGGTATGTCAGAAACGAGGATTTACTTAAAGACTCAAAAATACCAATGGTCAAGGAAGAAATTGGCGGATACGCAAAAAAGTACAAGGAAAGAATAGCAACACATCCAAACCTGCAAGCTGGTGAAGCAAGCAAAACCCATATAAAAAGAAGACTAAGAAGAAGGCATGCCACTGACCTCGCTAAAAAGGTAGATGGACAAACTGGAAGATGGTATCCCGCTAGGAATAGTCATCCACGTGTTGTTTAACAGTAAAGTTAGAAAAATTTACTAAATGTCCAGCTGGACGAATTGTAAAGCACAAATTAAAAAAAAAAAAACTTTAACATTTGTCCACGCTGACGATCGTACAAGGAATAACCTAGTATATTCGGAGTCACAGCCGCAAAACCGTTGAAGCTCGTTAGCCTGTGCGCTAGCAAGGTAGAGAACGTAGTATATAACATCCTCAAGTGGCTTCGCTATCTCTTCCTAGAAACAGGGATGACGGGATCCAAGCAATGGTTGCGAGCGTTCGAAGCTTTACGTTTTCAGGCAAACGTAAGACGTCAGAACCCGCTGACTCGCACACCATATGAATTTAATTGTGCTTAATTTATGGCACATAAGTATCTTCTCACAGCCAAGGGTGACAAAAACCAGGCGGCCGTCCCAAGCGTTCGAACTTCACATTTTCTTACAATAAAAGCTCATTTGCAGAAGCTTGTGCCAATACTAAAGCTTAACACTGAAAACTAGATTTACGATGATATGATGATACGTTGAACAATACCTTTATACTAATTTAATTGTAATATAAACTAATATCAATTGTTATTTGTAATACTTCCTGCAGAAATTCATTGGAAATATCGTTTGCTGTTTATCTATCTCTTTTATATATATATAATTATATATAATTATAAGCTTCCGGAAACTTCTGTGACTCATTGATTTTTTTTTTTTTATTGTTATACAATTTGTACTTCACGATTTGTCCAACTGGACATTCCGTAAATTACGTGATTCATCGATGACGTGGATTTATATCAAATGTACTATACATGTATATACGTACTATGTGATGTATATACATTGTGTCAACCATTTGACGCATGCGCTGTCGCAATCCATAACTATAGGCAAAATTCAATGTCTGATGCAATAAATTTCTCGCGAATATCTCGGGAACTAACCCGCTTCAATCCTTATGTGTATAGAAACAATTTATTTAAAATTTATTTAAAATGTTAAGCTTTACAACATATCCAAAAATCATAAAAATTGGAGTCTAGTCAGCCTTTCTATAGTTTCAGCTAAAATTGGATACTCTTATACTATGGTAGCTTATTAAATTCGTTTTGGCAACCTTTTTTATGCTAATCTAAAAAAATCTAAAGAGATTGTATAACGTGATCCTCTCGCTAACTAAACCTTTTAGATTCTAAAGGCACTGCTACCGATCACAGTGCTACGCCATGATAATGCAGTCAGTACATGTGAACTATCATCGAAAACTGATATAAAGCTTTTATTATAGCGGAGTAGCTATGTATATGTGTAAAGTAAAAACAACGTAATATGATCTGCTATGTGATTGGCAGCGCTGTTTCGAATTAACTAAGAAAATCTTTTCTATAATTTTCAATTTATGATCATTTATGGTCTCCATTCATATTGCATTAGTTGTAAAAGATTTTCAACAGAAAGAAAAAGATTTCATCTCTCAATGGAACCTCGCACGGTTTTAAATAATCAAACACAGTGTCAGAAACTTTATTTTACTCTAAAGAAATAAACATATAAGTATGTTTGTGTAATGAACATACTTAATTAAGTCTCCCCGCTATACATACCTATATTCTAAAGTCACTCTATATATTACATTTCTTTTATTTTTATGTTGTTATTATTTTATATCACGTAATCTACAAGTTAAAGCATTTATTATATTGTAAAGATGTTGCCCTTTTCTATTTCTTTTTTTCGCGAATTCACTATTCGCATATAAGAAAATCACGTACATATAATAAACTAATAAAATATTTAACTAAAATATTGAACTTGTCGAAAATAGCAAATCTTTCGTTCGTATCATAAATTGAATTAAATGGCGTATGGAACAATTAAATGTATTCATAGAATAGAATGAGACTGAACTTTTCCTTGGGGGAATCTAGTTTTATTAGATCTATTTTATTTAGTTTTGGAAACCACCAGGTCAAAAGTAATACATATATGAAATCAAAGGAGAAATTTCATCCGGAAACAGATGCACAACAGATTAGGTTAGGTTTGGACACGTAACAGTTAAAGTAACGTGAAAACTACGCTAAAAGTACTTGATTTAACATCTTTTTTTATTTAATTATTTCTATTATTATTGTATAAGTATTTTATTTATTTAATTCTTTTTTTTTATTAATTTAATTTACAATTTGTCCAGCTGGACAATTGGTAAATAACTTGATTTAACATACGCATAACTTCTGAATCGATATATCCCTAGACTTAAAACTTGCATTTTTATATTCCACTCGTTGAGAATTAGACAATGTAAAAGAAAGCCAATAATTTCTGATCTCCCAAGGTGAAGTTTAACTACAAAAGTTAAGAGAAACATCATTGTATGTAATTATAAAATGATCGACAGCTACATGCAAAAAGAACGTTCGAATCAGTATGATTTGCACCAAAATTTCAATTCCAACATATTCCACGAAATCAGTCATGAAATTTAATATTTAGATTGTTCACCGCTTAATCTAATTAAACCACAATTACACTATAATGCAAGTTGATCTTCGATTCTGGTCTAGCATAATCTCTCTGTTAATTCGCGCTGTTGACCGATAAAGATACATTTATCAAATCGTATATCAGGGATTATTCCGGGAATAATTTATCGTATCACGTAATGCTTTATCAGGAAATCAAGAATTGCCCTTTTTGCTATTATATCTTCATTTCAAAATTAGACAAAAACTAAACGTATAACAATAATGCGATCGATTTAAATATTATTTTAACATTCAATTCATAAAACAAAAAATGTTCACAAGAGTAGATATATGCAGTTGAAGATATGCATTTGTTCCTAATACTAAAACATTGAGTATAAAAAAAAAACATTTTTTTCATCAAAGTTCCTTTAGCTTTCATTAGCTTTTTTGTAATATTTTGTAACATAGGTTATATAATGAGATCATGAAAAGCGCTTATTATATAAAGACATTAATTTCTATCTCTGCACTTTTAATCACTTCATAATAAGAGAACTTTTGTATGCAGAACAGAATAAAATTAAATATTATCTACTTACCGAACGCTATTTTATAAAAATTTTAATTTTATTCATCCAATTTGAACTTAATTATTTGCAGACACTATCCACATAAAGGAAACGATCAAGACAACACTTTAACATAGGAATAAAAAAACGCAGGAACGACTCGAGATACTCGCTCTACGAAGTTGTACGGTTGAATGCGACGTAATCCTTCTCAACAAGAACGCATGCTGACTCAACTTCAAAGCCCTGAACGTGGCATTGCTTTGACGTCCTGGCAAATCAGATAGCCAGTTTGTCTGTATGTGTTAACTATGTACATACACACTTCGTTAGTATCAAGAGATAAGAAATTTGTTCCTTTCACAGATCAAATTCTACTACGCAATCCTTAAAGTATGATCCAATAAATTAATTTATTCTTTTAAATCTTTGCGCATATTTTTTCATGCACACTAGCTAATCATTACTAATGTAAAAAAAATCATTACTATAAAAAAAGATACACAGGATAACACAGGATTATCCACTTAACACAAAATCCGCTCGCACGGGAACGTATGACAATAGCAACAGTCTAACAATTCTCCTATGCTGCTTATTACACAATCATATGCCGTAACTTATCTATGAGCTAGAAGTATAGTTATATGTATATCTTATAAACTGCAAACAGAGAGAAAATGGCAGTATTTACGCTTATGGTTCTGACTGTATCCGGACTAGTGCTGCACCAAGCGGTTAAGTGCTGAACGTAATACATCACCATTACAAGATTTTATAAAATAAAGAGTCTGCTCCGTTTTATTGCACGCTAGCATAGATAAGAACCTATTGAATTCCACGCTGCAAGAATCTATTTAATTGTACAGTTCTACGGAAAAATTCATATCTACTTTTCTGCCCGAGATAGACAAATATGAGGATAAAAGAAGCGCGCAATAACCAAACTAATTGTAAGTTCTTTAAGAAAGACAAATTAATTGTTTACTATATTCTTTTTGGAAAAGAAAAAAGAATATTCCCTTTCAAATGGTTATGAATCAATGGGACGATGCGGCAATTTTAATATATTTTCCATATACTATTTAAATTTAATATTAACTCTTGATATTCGGCATGTCAATTGTACTAGTATGGATATTTTTCCACCGTCACATGAAATCACATTTTTTTTCTTAGTACGTACTGTTGTAGCGTTTGTTGATACGAATTCAACTGTTGTAAAATGTTATAAATTTGTCAGTTCCTAAGGAATCAAATGAACCAAAGTTGCTAGCTAGCAATTATCAGGTTACTATAAACGCTGTAAACAAATATCGAATTTCTTATCTCTTATGATGCTTCTCAAATTGCCAAACATTACCGAATCGTCAAAACTCATTTTAGTCGACATACTTTAATCTACGAGTGGGAACATTAAACATGTGTACGACAGGTTCACCTTATTTTATTGGACACTTTGTTGATTAAACTTCGTTTCTGGGACCAATCTTTTTTAACTTGTTTTGCATCTTCTGATAGTACTCGATGGAGAGAAATCATACATACATCATATTTCACACCACACGTGTGATATCACATCTGAAATATAAAGGTTTTTAGTGTATTTTAGAAACAAAATTCAATTCATAGACAGTCGGTGGATAAAAATTTAACCTTTATTGACGATTGTCGGCAGACATGCATTCACAATTAATCTACTGGTTTGGACTCCTAAAAAAAAAAAAAAAAAAATAAAATGAAAATCAAGAATAGAAAAATTGTGTTTTCGGCTTTGTTTTTTTAGTTATTGATAATTAAAAGTTGCCCGAAATATCCCCGTGCGCGAGAGTCTTCCTTACTCGAACGAAAGTAGGTTAACATAAACAGCGGGGTGCGCAGGGATCCTCAAATCGAGCGATACATGGACAGCAGCTTACCTCGTACAAGTTGTATAGAAAAAAATTGACATTTGAAGACGTAAACCATCCTACGCGACGTGCTGTTTTGCAAAAAAAATCGTAGATTACTTTACACCTATATTATTACATTATTCATTCCTACTCATTAAAGTCTGTAACAGCATATTGAGAACAGCCTCGTGGAATTTTCATGACAGTAAAGTCGAAAATGCAATTTTTTATTTTTGATTTTCATTTTATTTTAAATTTAAAAGTCACCCTATAAATTTTTTTACACCTGTAGCCGAATACGTTACGTTGGTTTCTCTATGCGATTATGACCCGGTATTTTCTATTATAGCAAGAAAAGGCAAAAGTAGAAAATTTAAAAATACTTGCTCTTTGTCGAAACGTCGTAAAGGATTGTTCAGAAATCTGACAAAAGCCATCTGTCATGACATTCTCCATAAAAAATTGTTTCCTACATACTTATGTCGAAAACCTATTGGTACCGAACAAACAAATTTTGGAAAAGTTGAGATACATAAATAAAACATTTAATTCTTGATTCCTGTTAAATATTGATAACATATCTATGTATAGCTAGCATTTTATGGTGGAAAATTTTTTCGTCATATTAATATTAATTATTTATACGATATATTTATGATATCCAGTTCCAGAAGTGAACGTATGTATTTATTGCTTAAAAGTCGTTGCATATCATAATTGTGTGCATATATATCATTTGTTTAATGTGACGGCTGTTGCTGTGACACCATTGCGTGTCAAAAGACAATCCAACAATACAGAACGAACCCATCGATCATTTATCGATTTTTTGTCATTGCATCAAAGGCGGTGAGTGCGAATATACAGAAGATCAATGTGATAAAGCGGTTACGGCAGAGACAAAGCAAGTAAGTCACTTTTCTGCATATCTATGGCCGACGGCTGTACTAGTTAGGCATAATAATCCAGATACAGCAGTCACACTACTACAAGAGCACATTACAAAAATAAAAAAATGGCTACAAGGTGAACAAATAAAAGCAAACCCCAGTAAATGCAATCATATTACATTTACACTAAGAAAACGGAAACCATCAAATATCCAATTGAATGGAACGCACATAGCACAAACAAGGCAAGTTAAATACCTAGGACTCCACTTACCACGCTACTTACATGGGAGCTACGTACTAAATCAATTATAGACAAAATACGGATAAAAAGAAGACAAATATACTGGTTAGCTAGTCGTAGTTCTAAGCTCGGCATAGAAAATAAATTAAAAATCTACAAAACGATAATAAAACCAATTTGAACGTATGGAATACAACTATGGAGGGCAGCAGCAGTGTGCCACATAAATAAACTACAATCCCTACAGTCTCTAGAATCGAAGATACTGAGAACGATAGCAGTAGTAGTGGAGAAGGCATACATGACCAGGATCGCGGACGCCTAATGAACGCGTGTGTCACGTAGAAGAAATCGTAATTCGAATGTTCCACAAGTAAGTTAAAAAATTCGGACTTTAGATATGATAGCAAAATTTTATTGTACGAATCCAACAGAATAACGGTTCAGAGTATTATAACAAAAAGATGTTGAGTGCTGATTTAGGAGGTTTCTTATACTAAGGTTAGGTCTCTCTGGAGGAATTATCGTCGGATGTCAATCAAATGCGCTTATTTTGTTACTATCTGATTATTGTTTGATGGCCGTGATGTGCAGGATCTTTTGTCTACCCTATTATTGTTTCTAAACGAGTGACGCTCGCATAGACAGCATTCGATATAAATATAAAGAAGAAGAGTAAAAGAAATGTGACAATTACGTTCTAGGATGAGATTTAGCCACTATGCTTTTGTCAAGAAACTCAAGATCTATAATATACGTAATACTTATGTCCTTTTAATTTGCTTTCCGTTTGTCATTCTGCATGATGACAAATACGAAAAAGCAAAGATATTTGAATACAGTGTGTCCGTTTTAAATATATACACGTGATTATTTCTGTATCCGAAACAAGATAAAAATGTTTTAGATGAAAGTTGTTTAACTTCATATGTTGTATGTCGTCGGGTGTATGATTCCAAACAACTTTTCCGGCAAACGTGTTGAAAGATCATTCCTTCACCGATTCTATTTGTTTTAGAATATGTTGTTTGGAGCATGATCGAATCATCGGTCAGCACTAGTTTCCGAGATATTCGCAAATGTAAGAAAATGTGGAGTTCGAACGCGTGAGACGGTTAGCTTGGCCTTCGTTATTCTTGGATATGGAAAGAAAAAGCGTCAACATTTGATAGTGTCATAAGTTAATCCCTTACTTGTGCAGTGATGTGGGCTAACGGGCTTCAAAGTTTTGTGATTGCGATGCCTCGTACATATTTTCAAACATTCTTTGTACAATCGTCAACGTGGACGAACGTCGAAGTAAAACCACACGAATTCGGCATTTCCGAATCTACAGAACATGCTATAAACGTGACTATCTTAACTCGTTTTTAGTATTTTCTCGCACAAAAGTTGCCGGTACCACTATTCTGCCTATAATTATACGGCCTAGCAGTATATGCATTAGGTTGATTGCCAGCCACTTTGCGATGGCCGGGTGCCATGATCTGATTCAAACTTAACTCTTGTTTTTTGTTTATAACATATACAGTGCCACACGAAAGAGTCTTTTAGAACATAAAAATTTTATTAAAACCAGGCCAAAACTAGAATTTTTTAAAGGAGTTAGAAGGATTAGTTGATTAGACGACGTGTGAAAAGAATTTTGAAAATAATTGTTCAGAATCATGTCCCTAACGAGATGTCAAAAAATCATTGAAATCGGTGTGTGATAAGGACAATGATTATCAAAAAATTAATCATGTCAAATTACTTCCTCCTTGAAATCATTCAACTTTTATCTGGAACATCTTTCATTAAAATCGTTATTTATGCAATAATCAAAGTGGTTTCGTTCATACGTGCTACACGCTGTATACATACTTGCACTTTTCTTTTTCATTAAATCTTCATAAAAGCGTCAATGTTTTGTGGTTTATGTTACATAAATAATTGTTATGATAATATGGATTAGTAAAAGTCATTTTAGTTAGTGAGACTGCGTTTAAATAATGTATAAAAAATATCTCAGGAGTTGATAACATTTTCGTTATATTGTAGTAGAAAATATAAGTTGATAAATAGATTTTTAGTTGATGTACAATTGAACTTATCTCGTATGAGAATTTAACAGCTGTCGTCAAATCATTAAACATCCTAAAACGCGATGTAATACATACGTATACATATACCGTTATTAGAGTAACCCTGCAACTACATATAATGTATAACTAGAGAGATATTTTTACCACAGATTTTTACCCCTTTCCTTTATCACACTCGTCTATGACTTCATCAATTTTATTAGTTAAATTGAATATAATACCTACACTCATCGCTATAAATAGAATAAAGAGAGAAACGAACCTCTCGTTTTCGGCAGATGATTTCATGTCTCTGTACACTCACGAAGCTAATTATTCGCATTTTTGTAAACATCATAAGACTTTTTTTATTTTGATAAAGATTTTTCGTTTTTAACTTTACATCGCATTTTTACAAACATCATAACCATTTTTCAAAACGTTGAGTTTTACAACATATCCAAAAATCATTGAAATCGGAGGGTAATTAGCTTTTTCACGATTTCAACAAAAATAGAAATTAATTTGTTTGTAATTAATTAGAGTTTTTATATCTCCGTGTCTCGTTCTCAATGCCTTAATTGTTTATACACTATACATATAACCTGATATAACTATACTTCTAGAAATTTCTAACAATAGATGGCGCACGACGTTGTAATTGTGCAGTAAGCATACTGATATACTTTTTCCATCCTCTTATGTTTTCTAGTGTGCGAAATGAGAGTTAAATGGATAACCCTATATACACACAGGGTGTTCGGCTACAGATGTAAAAATTCGAAAATTCCATGATGCGGTTTTTAATGATACGCTGTTAGAGATTTTAATAAATAGGCAGGTGCAATGTTTAATCTACGATTTTTCTTACAAAAACGTCGCGCAGGACGGTTTACGTCGTGAAATATAATCTTTTTCTCTAGGACTTGTATGAGGGTGTCCATGTATTGTTCGATTTGAGGATTTCTGTATGCCTCATTGCTTAGCCTAACCTATTTTCGTTCGTGTAAAGAGGCTTGCTCTCGCACGGAGTATTTCGGCTAATTTTTAATTGTCAATAACTAAAAAAACAACGGTTTTGTTTTTTTAGTTATTGACAATTAAAAATTAAAAAAAGCAATTGTTTTTATTCTTTATTTTCATCTTATTTTAGCGTTAATAATCACTTCTTAAATTTTTTCCACCTATAGCCAAATACCGTACACATAAAATGATTCAGAACTGCACTACACACTAATATATACAAGTAAAAAAGGTCGTATGGACATGTGCTTTATATATTTTAATTTGCGAATGGATTTTCGCCTCGTTTTCTTTTTACAGAGAGAGATTGAAATATGAATTCATTAGGGTTTTATTTTTGCGGTCATTTCAAATTTATTGTGTATTCGACGCAAGTGAACACTGTACACGACCTGCGAGGATGAATGGATGTGAAACTATTCGAAAAAATCGTATTTCCGTGCGAGTACGGAATTTGATGTTAACCTAATTCCATAGCTGGTTATTTCGCAACGACAAGGCCAACCGATCAAAAAACAATCGATTAAGATAATATGAGATAGATAATACGTAGATTAGATAGATAATAGTAATCGATTAACAAATGATACAAGAGTGCTCAGTCCGTATACGTCAGTTGTACGTCGCATGACGACATGGAAAAGGATAGTTGAAGGAATAGCGATGGTAGAAAAGGATAGTAAATCGGCTTATGACAATTCTTGCTAAGGAAAGCATCAAGAAAAATTAGAGAATCATGTTTTGAGTCTAACACAAAGGCGGAAAAGTGTGGCAAAACACGCAATGCCGGCAATGGTACTCAATAACGGTGAGTAACGGTCGTGCGCGTTTTGCGATTTTATTATAAGGCAAAGTATCCGTCAATATTGAGTATCACTGCCGCCGCCGCGTGTTTTCTTAAACTATTTCGCTTTTTTGTTAGAATCAAAACATAATTTTCTAGTTTTTTATGCTTTCCTTAGCAAAAATTAGAGTTAGATTTTCTCCTAATAAACTAAAAAATATAAGCAAAAACTGGTGCGTTTCAGATGTCATTTTTACTTTGATTGTTATTTAAACATGTTTAAATGTTTATAGTGCAATAACAATAGATATCATTTTATTCCAAAGCGTCCACAGAATCTTTTCATCTCAATAGCAACTCGATAGCTGCTACTGTAAAAACACAAAACATGTCCAAAGTTGAAAATTTTATTTAAAAAATTTTTTAAAATTTAAAAAAAAAAAGCTTTTTAGTTTTAAAATATCATACCGGAATTTCGTACCCACAGTTTTTGAAAATATCTCGCAGACTGGAACGAAATTTTCTTTTCGCGACAGATACACGTACGAAATGTATGTACATATGAAAATATTTTTAACATTTTGACTTTGATGTACGTTGGATGACGCTTAAGTTTGAATTAGACTTATCTATTGGGAAATGATTCATTCGGGAAGATATTACATACTCTAGCTAGGATGAGTTTATATATCTCACATTTCAAAATTTAAACAAACTTTTACAAATTGTACAATCTTTTTTTCGCATCACGTTTACATGCTCGGGTCGTGATGAGCTTGAGGAAGGTGAGAAATGATCTTTAGTTTCTTTTACCATGATACTCACGAATGTTATATTATTAAACAAATTCGGGAGTGTTGCACATCTCATGTACAGATGATTTCAAATTTCGCTCCTGGTTCATATATCGCAAAATAAGAAGCTAAGTTCATCAAATAGTAATCATTTGTATACAATATTTGTGTATATAAATATGCATATGTATAATCACCTTCTGTGCAGGCGGACCAATACCGAGTAGATAACGCGATCAGTTATCGTTTACCAAACGTTATCGTTTATTGTTCCAGGTTCGAGTCCTAGCGAGTCTGCCGTTTTTTCTAAAGAATTATTACATATGGTAATAATTGGCTTTACTCACGCAGGAACTACTGGGTTCTCATAAGAGTATCGAAGTTAAGCTGTGTTTGGAGACAGTTAACCCGTAAGGAGGGCAGCCGTATACTGATAGCACGAGAAGATAAAAGATGAAGAATGAGATATAAAATATAAAAATTTGAAAAAAAGAAAAGAAATGTATGAGAGAAAGAAACAGGGCTAAAAATGGAAGAAATGTTTCCCATTGAGCAATATAGAGACAGTTAACTTCGGCAAACGCCATCTTTAGACAACTAGAGAAAATATAAATTATAAACCATACTTTCTGTGCATAACAGTTGCATTGTAAATCAGCAATGTTTTATGAAACAAATATTTTCATATATGCTTTTCATATTCATATAAGTGTTAACTTTCCTTGTTCGTAAAAAATCTTACCAGCATTTTAATTCATACAAATTGCCTTTCCATACGTTATTTTTAATACAATTTCGTTATACGGGCATTGAGGTATCGTTGTTGGTACAATCAGCAAGGAGGTGTTTCTGTGTGAAAAAAAGTCGAAGATACAGAATAATGTTACATTAAAAAATGCATTTATTGGCGTACAGGCAATAATAATGATATTAAAAAAGAATAAGAATACAATATAATGAATGCAATATCATGATTTGAAAACAATACTGCTAATGCTAAGTACACCGCAGCATTGCTAATGAATGTTAAGCGTTTTCTATCGATGCTGTGAGTTAACTATCAAGATCCGCGAAATTAGATTATAATAATAAAATTTTTCATATGACGTTTAAATTTGTTTTCTCTGAGGAAATCGACTTCCAAAATTTGTCAAATATATTTGAACTTAATGATTGATAGGCTATTCTATTTGTGAAAATAAATAAAAAATCTAACCCAACATTTTTTCATAACACGCTTCGTTTCTACAAAAGTAAACTTTAAGAATTGATTAAGTACGCATATACCAAACCAGTTCTTAACTAAATATATTCGATCTCTATTTTCTTTGGGAACGAGGTCACGTAAAATAACCTTGTACTGATTGTATACTCATAGTAGCTCATATTTAGTCGGTAATTAGCCAAATTCACATATACGAATAAGTATTTTAAGACAGTTTTCTCGAAAACAAGCCTCAAATGAGAAAATCTTATTCTATATTTTCGACTTTTTTCTCATGTAAATTTATATTTACTCTACATATAATTTGCACACTTCATGCAAATTGTACATACATACATATTTATACAGACAAATAAAGGAATAGAACCTAAGCAGTTTATTTTATTTTTTTACAGTAATGATGAAAATTGAACATTTTTAACAATATGCACATTGATTCAGGTATACAATATTGTATTACAACTAATGAAGTGATACATAAAACTCAACATCATATACTATCTTTCAAAGCCTTACAAAGGTTTTTTTATATTTTTTATATCCTTGAAAGTTACAAATTCGTTGTACTCAGTTTACTTATATATTCAGTTGCATACTAACATCTAAACATTCATCATTACAGGAGCTATTTGCAAACCATTGTTAGTTTATGTTATTATATCTTTCTACAATATCAATTGTGTGATTCATGAAGTGTTTCTTAACTTTTTGTAAACGCAAAACCAATCAACCAATTGAAAGAAAACCAAGAATAAAATAATTTTAAAAAAAGGTTATGGTTTTTCCAGAAGAATAATTACAATAGGATATAGCGTTAGTCATTCTCTATATCAGGAAGAAAAAGATTTTACATTAAATAATCTCTTTTTATATGGTGACAAAAAAATTTTGTGTCAATGAACAAACATCATTTAGAGTCTGATCATTTATTAAAATCATAAGAAAAAAAATTATTTGGCGCAATATCTTTTTGTTTTCCATTTCTAAATCCAAGTCTAACTGCGATTAATATTAAATAAATACGGATTATTGCACATGTATTTGACATATGATTATCATTTCTACAGAGGAATTGATTGTAAATATCACTGAATGAAATTAAAAAGAAATATTGAGGTTAGATTTACTATATTTATTAATATCTGTTAATACAGTAATATTATATATGTACACATTTATGGTTCAAGGCTGTGATTATATGTATGAAATTACTATATCGTAAAGAAAATTATTGTTACATGATGAATATTATAAATGCATACATAGAATTGGTTGCTTACTCAGATTTTATCTAAGCAATAACGACAACTATACTTTCCACATTTACCATCAGTGAAGGGACTGTTTGTGCACACATAAACGGCTGATCATGAAAATATTCGAACATTAGCATAACTTTGATTTCTATGTCCTATATCAGAAATAAATACAGATAATGTTGAGATAAATGTCAGGTTGGTATGATCACTATTTCCTACATGCAGGGTTGGTACGACTACTTACGACTCTCTTCTGTTTTCCCGCTTGTCATGTGTTTTTTATCTGAATAAAATACAGAGTATACAAAACTAATCTGTGTCAATCAATTAAATATCGAACCCCAAACCTATTGAATAACAGGTTGCGGGCCTGGGGCGGCGAGCTGTGCTATTGAAGATACTTATTTGTCGAGTTTTGTTTCTGTGAATATCCTGTGAGAAAAGATCACGCCGTAGCCGACCAGGAGAAAATGAGCGATATAGACAAGGACGTGAATCCGATCCTCAACAAGGACGACTATGAATACTGGAAGACGATGACGGAAGCTTCTATGGTTTCCCTGGGCTGCTGGGATACGGTGGATCCAGGATTGACTGCAGCAGAAAGGGCGAGATCTGAGTACGTCAAACCGGATAACAAGGCGCGTGCATACATTTTCAGGCACGTTCGCCCCGAATACCTCGTGGACATCAGCGGCCTGAAAATAGCGAAGGAGTGCTGGAAATCACTGGAAGAGATCCATGGGAGATCCGCATCGATGGACATTGCCTTGTGCGTGCGGGAACTGGACACTATCGAGAAGACTCCCAGCATGGATATCCTCGCGTATTGTGGAAAAATCGAAGTTCTGTTTGACAAGTTGTCTGAAGCCGGCATTAAATTTGAAGATCACGTTGTGGCAGCTTTTATTTTGACTGGACTTGCAACAGATCCAGATTAGTCGACCTATGTCAGAGTAACAAAGGTTGATAAGGATCTAACCTCGAGGGCGGTGAGGGCCGACCTCCTTGAGAGTCGAAGAAAAAAGAATTAATGCGGCTGCGGAGTTGTTCAAGCAAGGCAGCGCGTTGGCAGCTAGAAGTCAATGGAGACCCAGGCCAGTACCAAAATAAAGATGGCGCGAAGCCGAAGAGCAGAGACAGAAGTGATCAAAGATGTTACAAATGTCGAAAATGGGACCACATTTCGTACCAGTGTCCAGGGGAGAAAGGAGATAAAGAAGACAGGGCAACCTTTGAATTCAGATTTTTCAGGGTATTCAGTGGATAGAAAATCTCTAGAAGCGGGTATGTTTTCATACAATGCACGAGGCAGCAAGAGAGACTGTGTGGATATCCTTACTGTTAAGGGGGTTGGGTCAATTGTCATATTGTCCCCGCCAATGCAAAATTTTCTATGACAATATTGAAACTATTTCATCCTACCGAGGATGAGGTAGTCGCTGAGAGTTCTATGCATGTTCAAGTTCGTTACTTCTACGTTAAGAATTGTGTGTCAAAGGGTATTTTAGATTATGTTTATGTGCCAAGTTCTGAGAATGTTGCAGATATCCTTACCAAAGGTTTAAATAGGATTAAGACTCGGTGTTTTACCAAAGCTATGGGGCTTGTAGAAACGATGATCAAAGGGGAGTGTTGAGATAAATGTCAGGTTGGTGTATAATCGTTAGTTCCTACATGCAGAGTTGGTACGACTACTTACGACTTTCTTCTGTTTTCCCGTTCGCCATGTGTTTTTTTTTTTTTTTTTATCTGAGTATCCGGTGTGTTGTAATGGCTGTACATGGTGATGAAATACAGAGTATACAAAACTAATCTGTGTGAATCAATTAAATATCGAACCCCAAACCTATCGAACAACAGATAAAACAACAAAAAGGGTTTGCAGTATATTGGAGTATAATATGTATAGATCAGAAAGTAAGAAACTTTTAATTTAAAACAAGCTTGTTGTTCAAATATTAAAAGAAATGTTGGAAAAGGTGAATTTTCTCAAAAATATTCGGACGCTCTTAAATTGATAAAAATATTAAAGTAGCAATTTTATATCAAAGTCTAATAATTTATCCGATACCCCTTTGGTTTAATAACATGTTTTAAGCGGTTTAATATGTTGAAGATTATTTTTTTATTAGTAATCGATGCTGTATTTTTATTTCTCTGTTAGAGGAATTTATCATTTTTCTTTAGTGTCTATTGTTCTTGTTTACTAATTTTCACATATGGCCGCACATGCGTAAAAATAACTCGTTATCTTAGTTTGATAACTTAAATTTGTGATGTATTGTATATTTGTACATATTACATATAATACAATAGCACATATAACATATAATGTAACTGTACATTTTTCTTTGATTTATATTTCAATACAGACAATAAATTAGCATCTTTTCTTTCTTTTTTTTTTTTTTTGTCTATTCACAATATTGTAAAAGTATATGGCATAAGATATTACAATACGGTCTATAGATATCAAAAATAGAATAACTGTTGATTTGTAATTGGACAAAAATAAGAGATTTGTTAATTAATTATGTACTGTTGCTTATGCATTACAAGATAGACCGAAGATAAATGCATTTATAATTTGCAAGTATAACAGGACATATCACAAATTTAAGTTATCAAACTAAGATAACGTATATATAACCATTCCTATGGAACGAACTGAACCGTAGAATTAATAAAAAACAACAATAAGTTAACTAAAATAAAATCGTAAATTCGAGTAATAGAGGAACAAAAGCATTGATTACTAAAAAAAAAAAAAAAAAAAATTGTTTAACATAATAAACTGCTTAGAAGATGTTATTGAATAAATTATTAAACTCTTATAAAAAATTGCTACGTTAGTTTTCTAACATTAATTTAGTGTCCGAATATTTTTAACATATCAAATTCATTTTCTTTTCAACATAAAACAACTGTTTGTTTCAAGTCAAAAGTTTTTTACCTTCTGATATCTATATACTATATGCCAATATACTGCAAAACATTTTTGTTATTTTGTCTGCATGTATTTCTGATAGAGAACCTAAAAATTAAAGTTATGCTATCATCCGAATATTTTCAAGACTAACTGTATGTCTGTATAGTATATATGCACATATATAGTATACAAGTAACATGTCATATTTTACAGGTATGGTATAAATATATATATATATATATATATATATATTTATACACATATATACATGGTGATAGTATATTCATTTTGAGAAGAACAAAAATGACGCATTTGAAATATAGATTATACATGTCATGTCATAGTTAAATATAAGTATGGCGCAGGGCGGTGGCATGTGTTGTGTCTTGTCACTATTTCGATCGATAATTATTTTGAGTATTCAAGTCGATCACATAATATCACCTACTTCTTGTGTTAAAGAATTTTGCGCATCTTTTCTCTTGTACATTACCTTTTAAAGATCATCTCTATTACGTCCATAGAAAGGAAGGTTGACTAAATAGGATAAGGAGATTGAGGTTATATAAGGTTTTCGTTTTGACAGACGCGAGGCGCGAGCTCCGATATCCGTGGTGGGATGGTAAAGGAGTCGATTAAAAAGTCGAACGGCAGAGAACGACGTTGTCGTTAGTTGAGTGGACTAGTTCAAGTTCGTAGCTTGCATATTTTATTGGACTTAAGTGTTCTTGTTATTCATTATTTATTTAGTGTTATAAAAAAGTTGCTTGTGTCAGATAACAGATAAAGTGAACGATTCGAAATGGATGACAAAAAAACAGGTCAGTGTATAAAAGATAAGGATTTTGTTTCAAATAGTTTTTATTAAATGTAATTTAATGTTACAATTTAATATAACGAACTGCTTTTTTATATTTTTATATAATTGTATATGTAACAAGAACAACTGGTAACATATGTATATTTATAGAATTTATATTGATTTTGATATATTTTTTTTATTTAAATAAAATTATATATGAAAAATTATAATTCTACTTCTTTGTCATGTATAACTGTGAAGTGTTGACGAGCTTTGTTCAAATTCTCTTTTTCTATGTTTCATTTATTAGAACACATTGTCATGACACCAAAATGTAAGACTGCAAATTCTACAACTCTTATAATAGAAAGGCAGGCTTTAGAAACTCCAACAGAAAATGGAAATGAAAACAACGTTCATATTGCTGGAGGAGATCACAAAGGAATAGTTATTAATAAACAAGCAGTTGCTGGTATATAAAGTTCTATCATTATTTAATATATTAAAAACAATGTCAATAGACAAAATGTTACCAATGTTGCCAATATTGCAATATTAATAGAATATTATATCATAAAATTTTTATAGTTACAAATGGTGAAATTCATCCAGCACATCTTTGCTTACAATTTAGAGTATTCTTAGTGAGTGCTCAAAGTGGAAAACATACACAAGAATCTAGAACTCTTCAGTTTTGGTTTGTAGATACACTTTCAGAAGCCGAACACCCAAGTGTGGCACAAGAATTCTTCAGAGAATTAGTTACACCTCAGGAATTTCCAAGAGGTAAACTTTATTTAAGTAGTTGATAACGTATAAGTTATAATAATGTCTAGAATCTATAATTAAACCATCAAGTTTTTATATATAGAATATTGATCTATTATAGTATATAGGTGTATATAGATGGTTCTAATTTTGTTAAGCGTTACATATTGATAAACGACGATAATCTATTTTTATATTATCATTCTGAAAGAATATATAGATTATTGTTTCACGTAGCGAGGATACTATTATATATACTACATTTTATAGTTATAGTATATAACTATAAAATGATCAAAAAAAAATAATATAAAATACAAATAAATATTTTCTAATATAAAAACCTTTTTTTGTGCACTTATATTGCAGTAGTACAATTGGGTCACCAGGTTATTTCTCTCAGTAGTACCATTGTAATATGTGATTATAGTATATCTAATTCCAGTAAGCTATATGGGTTTGTTACAGATTATGTTGGGTTTATCAAGAAAATAATGAAACTAATGTTGCATAAGTATTCTACAATTAAGAAGATAGAAGTAGAATTAAAACAGCTTGAAGAACCAGTTAATCTTCCAACTAGACCATGTAAGTACAATATTACAATTCTTTTTAATTTTTCAATATCTTCTTAATTTTATTTATGTTTTATTTAAATTTTTGTATAGTTTAAGTAATACTTTTCTTTGTAAATGATATCATATAAGCTAACAAGTAACAACTAAGTGTTCTAGTTGAAAACATCATTGCTTATATACAAATCGTACTTCATAACTGTATTAATTGTTTAATTTCAATATTAAAAAAATTATTCTCAGACACAAATTTACTGATATATTCATTTAATGATACATGAAGATTATTTTACACACATACTTCTTTTACATTACTAAAATAACTTCGAAGTAAAGAGTAGTACCAAGATTTATTTGATTTGATTCATTGAACTAAGTGATCTTTATTGAAAGATATTGGAGGAGTGTGTCTCAAGTATACATTACAACTGAAACTAAAGGAAATGTATATTTAACATTTGTGCTGCTCATGTTACTTGTATATATGTACGTGTTCATTCTATATGAAATAAATGTGTTATTTTTAATTTCTGTTATTCACAGCTGATACTGGTCATATACTGTTCACAGTTCTTCCATATAAGAAAATTAGTTGGAAATCAGGTTGGAGATTATGAAGAAATTACATATTTTATTACGATTTATGTTTTTTGATATTTTATATGCAGGCTATTATATAAAATACAATAACAATTGAATATTTGCCGGTCAAAAACTTGAAGAAAAGTTTCTCATAGAGTTTCTTTATCTATTTAGTTTTACTCTAATTTTATTGAATTTATTGCTATTTACTTTATTAGTGATAACTAGCGATAAACATGTGTATGTTGAAAAAATAGTGCAAAAGATTTTAGAAAAATAAGTAAGTGTAAAAGCTGTTTATCTGCACATTGACCGGTAAATACATATTTTATTGGTTCATGCAATATAGTAGTTATTATAACAACATTGGCTTAACATGATTTTTTCGCATTAATCCAATATTAAACATTTAATATATATTTTAGCGTCCATTTAATAATGAAAACAATCATTTTTATGATTATTCAATTTGCTTCTTCTCCTATAAAATATGGATTGATTGACTAAAAAGAAAAAATTGGATATACACCATTAGAGATATGTACATATCTTATTCATGAAGTGTGCCATTGTTTGTAATATGAATGCATGATTATGAATGCCACAATATCGTTATTTTGTTTAATTCGAAATTTTAACACAATGTAAAGCTAATTAATACTACACATTTGATAATAATATAGTCAATTAATATGTTTAAGATATTATTATTATTTGTAAGAAAGTATATTTTTTAAGCATTTCAGAAGATTTATTTACCGTTTAACGTATACATATTAGTGATTTTATTATACCATATGCAATACTCTTTATCGTTACTTTGATCTTAGTATAACATTAATGTGTCTATAAATAGTATTCATGGTGATTTATTACCATATAAAATTTTTAGACTTCATTCCTATGTTATCAATTCTACAAAAAAGTATCGGTATTATGAATTACATTTTTATTCTAAGTTTGATGTCACATATGTTTAGCACACACAAGTAGATACACAAAGGCTGTAGTTCATTTTATTTATAAAAAAAAAAACTGAAAAGTTCGTCACAAATAATTTACTTTTTAATGAGCATTTATATATATTTTGCAGAATCATGAAGTATATTAACGGAATGTGATAATATTTAATTTTTTTGTTTGACAGTATCAACAGATGAAACAGTTATTGGTCAGCTAGTTGAACTGACACTGGAAAAAGTGTTGGAACTTATTGAATCTGCTTATCCAAATCCAATTACAGTGACCGATATAGCAAAGTATGATCTTTACCATAAGAATTTTATCAATTATCTTTGCATTAAAATGTTAATGCAATTGTAAACAATGCGCGGTAATTATTGCAGAGAACATGGTTGGGATCCATCTGCTGTTGAAATAAAATTAAAAGAATTACAAGAGAAGGGTGTTGTTAAAGCGATGGAGCACGGAGCTTTTACTAGAGTTGTACACCAAGATACCCAAATACAAGTAAATTTTATTTTTACTATTTTCCAATAAATTTATAGTATAGTGTCAATGCACTATTTTACGTCTAACTATTTGTGGTAATATTGAAATTACCTTATTAATAGTAATTAATTGATTATAATGTTAATTATTTAATTGACAATTGAATTAATAATAATATTAATTAATGTCATAAAATTAATTATAATCAATTAATATTAATTAATTATTAATAATAATTATATTGGACATTATATATGAAAAATTATTGTATCTCTTTTATTTTTTATCTTTTCTTAGGTCGTAAAACAAATGCCAACAATGGCAAGTGCAAAACAACCTACTATAGCAATTATTACTGCACAGTATTGTGAAAAGTTGGCAGTTGATTCTATGATTGAAAATAAAGAAACATTTGTTCGTTATACTACTGTTGGTAAGATATATTTCATTTAATAACTCATAATTATTAACATAGATTTTATTAATTAATCTTCGGTTATATGGAAGAAGGAATATAAAATAATATGATATGATTTATATTTTGATATTAAATGATTAAATATAAGAAAATGATATTGTCAAATTTTAAGATCAAAGCAGACTTTATTTACGTCTTTTTACGTTATTTAAAGTCTCTTTATCTCTTTTAGAAGTTAATGTAGGTATAAGAAATTTTCGAATTTCAAGTATAATCATGGAACTTTTTAGCGTATTAAAGAATTTGTGTTAACTAGTCTGCATTACGCTATTGTAATTATAGTATCGTATATTAGTTGGCGGTAAAGGTACAAAATGTACTGCCTATATATATATATATATGACAATGCATGAAACTTTAGGTACAGCAAGCTCACCTGATGCGACAGATGGAGTACCGCGAGTGACATGTCGTTTCGGTAAAGTAGTTTGTAATATAGTTCCTCTTTCGTGTCAATGTCCTTTAACGTTATAGCTTGCCAATTGCTTGTATTCAGGAAGTGTCGCAATGGCACTACGCTGCGAAAGATACATATTATTAGATATTTTTATTAAGATACTACTTCGACGATGTCGCAGAAACAATATAATACATACCATATTTCTGTGTCGTGATGAAATTCATTTGGATTATCATCTCGTGACTTCATCTTCAACCATTTATTTTCTCAGCAATATTAGCAAATTAAGTTAAATTTATTACACATATAAAAGCACACGCATATTAAAGCCCGGTGCAGACATGCGACTATTGCCGTTGCGATCTTGCTGCGATCATATGCCCTTCTTTGCTGTGTCTGTTAAGAACAGTAAAGATAAGCGTATGATTGTAGCACAATCGTAACAATGAAAGAGGCACGTCTGTGCCAGGACTAAATTGGTACGGTTCAGAACTATCACAGGTTACATCTTTTGTTCATCTGTCTTTTGTTTATGTGTTTTGTTTGTATAAAAGATACTGTTATATCATTTTATTTCCTTCTACTTAAAACTGGTATTAACTTCTTTGAATTATTACTTCCATTCTTAAAACAAATAACTAGTTAACACTTACAAAACTAAATTTTATTTTCCGTTGCTTTTAATACAATTTTATATATAAATAAACTTATAATATAATGATATTAATATGTGTAATATATATATATATGCATTTTACTGTGTATTATTATCTAATTAATCCAGTACTAAATACGCAACAATATATTAAACATCTTTAATTATTATTATATGTACGTTTACACATACATTGATTACACGAATATAAATGTTTGGAAAATATTGAGTTATTTGTGGGATGTTAGTTCAATTAGTAACTTTTTCTAAAAATAGGAAGGGTGTGTAGGAATTAAATGATAAGTTTTACAACTATATTTTTTACTATACCAAACTATACCAAATACGAATGTGCTGTAATAGTTATTTATCACTTCTTTCATTTCAACTGGAAAAAGAAAAAAAGAAAAAGAGATTATAAAGACAAATTGATAAGTTTTCGGTGTCTTTGCCCTATTTCTTATTGATATTCTCATACCGAAACCTTTTCAATCTGCCCTTGTATTTGATATACTGACAAATATATGAATTACTTCTATTTACATCTAGTAATAGGTACTGAATACAATTGCATCTGTATGGAATGAGTCATTTTTAATCAATTTAGTCACATCATACATCATACACAAGTACAATACCAGTTTTTTAATAGTAGCACAGTGCACATGTATCATACACGTATTTTAAAATTACTAATGGCCGAGGATTTTTTTGATGCAAAATAAGATTATTTTTGTTATAGGTGAGTCAAATGTTTATACGTTAGGTAATATTGGTGCGCACAGAATTGTATGCACAAAGTTACCAACTGTAGGTCATACAAGAGAAGCAATGACTGCAGCAGGAAATACAACTACTAGATTATTAGGTAGCATTTAAATTGTTCTTGGTTTAGTTATAATTGATACACTTGATTATAATCAAATGTTTTGCTTTTTCTGTAGGTACATTTCAGAAAGTTGATTTCGTTTTCTTAATTGGAATTGGAGGAGGTGTACCACATTATACAGATTATAATAAACACGTGCGGCTTGGCGATGTGGTTATATCTTATCCTAATCCTCTTAATAAAAAGTATATTTATGTTTATTGTGAAAGCGCAAAGACAAATGTGGGTGGAGATTATCATTTTGAAACCAAAGAATATTGCCCACCAAATTTATGCCTTCAAGAAATTGCTGTTAATCTTAAAGATCAGGTAGGTTGTTACACTTTTACGCCTGATGCAGACGAGTGACCTTTGCCCGCGCGATATGCTTGGATCATATGTCTTTTCTTCTTTTTTCTTTTCCCAAATACGAACATCGAAGACAGGCATATGATCGCACCGATATCGCGCGGACAAAAATCGTTCGCCTGCATAGATCCTTAAATTTGGATCAAAAATCTAGTACATCTAGTTATTAATGATTCTCGCTAGTCAGAGAATGAGACAAATCCTCCATGGCAAACGTACCTGAAGGAAGGCTCAGATATTTTAACTAATCAGACGGAGCATGATTTTAAATCACCTCCACCAGAGTCTGATAAGTTATACATGGCTATTGGTGAAAGAGATGTTATTGAAGTTGCACATCCTACTGCACCTGCAGATGCGTCGAATAAAAGGTTATTGCTATTTAATATGTTATTTTTAGTATATAATTTAGTATATAAGATATAAGTTATACGATCTTATAAGATCTTCAGCAGTGTTTCCTGTTTCAAACATAGTAAATGTTGACAAAGGGCGCTTAACTTTAACGTATACTGTGAAGGACACTCTCCTGAGTTACCTCTGGAGGGTTTTAGCCGCCGCTCGTTATTCCTTAAAAGGTTATTAACAAAAAAGGATTTATAAAAGGTAATGTATGGTAAAGAAACAGGTAATGTATGGCACACGCGTTGATCGCTCGCTCTACTCGTTCGTAAAAATCTAGTCCGCAATTCTACATGTGCGCAAGGAATTTTTAAGAAGAAGGAATTTTGGTTAAAAATCGGGCCCCTTCTGCTTGTGGAATTGACATTGGGTTGGACTAGATTTTTACAAGCGAGCGAGCAACGTACACGATGTTTCTATGAAATGAGGACTGTATAGTAGTAGTAATATATTTCTGCCAATAACTTTTTGAGGAATAACGAGTGACGATTAAAACTTTCTGGAGGTTCACGCTTAAGGTGAGTGTCCTTGATAATATACGTCCAAGATAATATAGGTCATTGATGCTAGGTTCCCTTTTGTCAAAGTTTATCATTATGTTCTTTTATGTGCAGAACAAATGGCTGTCCACGAATTCACTTAGCACCTGTAGCATCTGGTAGACATATCGCACGCGATGATCAGCTCAGACAGAAATTTGCAGCCCGATTTGGAGCCCTTGCTTTTGATGCAGAGATGGATGCCGTAGTCGAAAGTATTTTGGGTAATTGTCGTGAAAGTTTTGCCGTTATTCGAGGTATTTCTGATTATAAAGATGGCTCTCGTATAAAGGAATGGCAGCCATACGCGTCCTTAGCTGCTGCTAGCGTAATGAAATCTATCATTTGTGCTATGGACCCACCTACTAATGTGTAATACACAATTTTTGATGCTCGTTTTATTTCATTCCGGACAGCATTTTATGTGATAATTGGTAAAAGTATCATCATTTCGCCTCCTTTATATCGTGTCGTCGATTTTTCAGTGCAAAGTGGACCAACTTCTTTTATTGGTTAGGAGCAATCGTTGTTTCAATTAGCGCACAAACAGCATAATTCAGAATTACTTAAGGAACAACTTATTCTTCTCTTTTTTCCTGTATTTTTTAAGTCGTATTTAATGTGATATGAATCAATTATTTACTTGATAAGCAGGAGAAAATAAGATCGTGACCGAATATATAATGGTCATAAAGTAAGATGCACCAAGTGCGTTTTAATTATTTAAGGGATTTGTAGTTAGTATGAATGATTTTAATCTAGCGACTTTAGAATCAGGGACAATTCAATTTTACGTTTCGAAATCGTTTTCGGAGAATTTCCAAACTGAAGCTAAAAAGATGGAATATGCATTTGATTGATAAAAGTGCCAGCTTACTTTTTAAAATTTATTTCAACATGGCTATTTGAAAAATATTTTTACAATTTGTATATCTGAACATAACTTTCCAATATTATCTAATAATATATCTATAATATCGATGCATCGGTTATCGCTACACTTATTCATTTTCTAACGTGTTATAACATCAATTTTATATAATTTGATGGAACGTTAATGTATGGTTTCGCAGAATTATTCATATACTCTTTGTACTTTTCATATCTCGTCTATTGCCTGTTGTATTTATTTAAGTGTAATATCGGGAAATTTGGCATGTGCTCAAGAAAAATCAGTTCAATGATTCTGAAACCATCTTTATCCTTTCGAACACAAGATTATCAAAAAATTTTTACATAATGGATTTTTTTTTGAAATGAAGGAACCATACTTTTGAAGTAATTTAAATTATAGCAATGAGGCTCTTGATTATCAAGCATTAGCAGACAGGATCCGAAATAACGTAGGCATGGGAACCACAGAAAGCTTTAAATAAAGTCTCTGTATAGACAGCAAAATTATTTAGATGTAGAATATCTCGATATCTGAGAGTAAGAGCGGAAAGTAGATTCGGCAGTATCTATCTAAACACAATCAAATTATCATTCAAAAAATAATTGTCCTACAAGCTATTGTATGTTTGTCAGAGTATATTACCATTTCACACAAGTCTGTCCGCTTTCTCCATGGAGCGTATAGTAAATACATCTATACAATTCAAATTTGATGAAAGGAAGAAATATAAATAAATAATGCCGCCCAAAACTTTAATCGTACTTTAAAGGAGATTAAGAATTTGATCTTAATAGTTATATTATTAATTATTATTATAAAATATATTTGCTTTCTAACATGTTATGATTTTGAATGGAAGGTGCATGATTTTGGAACAAGTATAGATTTTTGTTTCTTAACAGATTTTTATTTGATTCCTGAGTTATGGCAAAATATTTGCATATACAGGCTGTGTCCTCTAGGATTAATCGCTATTTTTCAGACATTTCTAATAATTTGTCAAAGAAGTGTTTTGAACAAAAGTTGGCAAGCTTTCGGTTCACTACGTATTTGAATATTAAAAATTTCCAAAATTTTTTTCCAATAAAAAAAGTCAAGGGCACCATACGTTTCGGATTTCACGGAGTTGTAGTTTGCGTCAAAATGAATTCAACGGTGCACTATACGATGACTTTGAAACGACTTTGCATTCAGAAACTAATAAATTAAACAAATCCAACGATAACAATCATACCGTTTTGCACCATTACACATTACAATGTACTATTACTAAATTCCTGATTTTCAGCTCATTTCAAGCTCATTTCAAAGTCATTTCAAGGCGATAGTATAGTAGATGGTTGAATTCGTCTCGATGTCAATTATAATTCTGTCAAGTCCAAAATATATTTAAATATATATAGTGCTATTTAGAGAAGTCAAACAATTCCTTGGAAATCTTCAATATCCAAATGTGTAGCGAATTGAAAACTGATTAACTTTTGCTCAACAAATTCTTGGTAGATCGTGTAAAATGCGTAAAAGATGGTGTTTAATCTTTAGATACGTCCTGTATAGAATATACGCTGTATAAAATATAATGATATTAAAAACGTGTACATATTTATATTATAATAACCGATCTCTAAATTATGAAATATTCTGTTTTAGTATATGATTTCTGAGTGGAGAAAGCGTTATATTTATTTTTATAATGTACTTTTTAAAGTTTATTATTATTTTGCTATTACTACGTTGCTGTCGCTACTTTGACATTTGTAAATGTACGTCTATTTCTTTCTTTCTTTTTTTTTTTTTTCTTTTTTACTCAGGATTCTTAACGTAGACCAATTTTTATTCAACTGCAATTATGTAATTAGCACTTTAATATAAATGGTAACATGGGGAAAAGATGTTCGTCAGGATATGTAGAAATGCTGGATAGAACTCATTTTTCTTCTGTTTCAAAGTTTGTTAAAATGTGTCCATTGTTGTTACGGCATATTTACAGCATAAAATCTGTTACAACTTTATAGTTTATCTTTTTGTACCATATTTAGAGATACACATAATTCATCATGTACATATTTTGTATATTTATGAAATAGATCATCTTTACATGTTTCCAAATGACAAGCGATCCGCTAGAGACGGTTGTGATCTTAAAATTAGCTCGACCGTTTCCTCTTCTCGATATTATCGCACATTCATCTATTCCGATTGTATAGCCTTTGTTACAAAATCAAATTGTTGATACGTAGAATAAATCGGTACACATTTTCATAAGTAAACAATATATAATATTTAAATGTTTTTATTATAATTTTATAGAACTATTATTTAAAGATGTGTATGAATTTTGAAGCTAAGAGAAGTACGTTATATTATGTATTTTCTTTTTTTTTTTTTTTTTTCGCTTTTATGATGGATAGTTTATGAGATATCGATACATTATAATATATGCGTATGTATTTCAAAAGATATCGCTTTTTAAGATAATTAGATTACCGTTAATCAAAGATTTCCCGGTCGTTGTACGTACGAAATGAGACTTTTATCTTTTTATATATAGTTTTCTTCGTTGCTTCTGTGCAATATGCTGTTGCATCTACAAGCACATACAAGTTCTTTCCTTATTTTAAATCGTACTTTTCCATCTATTTTCTTCGATTCTGTCCCTTCTGTCACGTTGCCAAAGTACCTTACGTCTATGATAAATAATCCAAAGTCTGATTTTAATAGATTTAGCAAAATTTTATCGATTAACCGAATTATTACAAATTATGCATTTTTCTAACACAGAGTGTAAAGGTATTATAGATATTTTAAATTTGATAGATTTGAATTTCAGTTGTGTTCTAATTTCTTTGGTGCGATTAAACGTTTGGGCGATGATATATGCACCAAACATATTAAAAATTGTACAATTAATTAACATTAATTAAAGTGCCAATGTGTTCAATATATTTGGGTAGTGCAGAGGTAAGATAGGTTTTTCTGGAAGATGAACGAATATCTTTATGTTATTATTCAATAATTCTATCTCGATGCATTTGGTTCGTCACTGCTGTAATTTATTTGGTATTAGAAGCAATTGTTACAGTAACAATTACGTGTAATAATATCTGCGAAGATAGAACAAGTTTTCTCTTTCGATAGTGTTTTATTCGTTGATCTTCTAGATTAATGTCGCTGTCGTCTGCATTAGTGACCAACATCACTGAATTCTACTGCCTATTTGAAATTCCAATATGGATATTCAAATACTTGAAAATTGTTTTAAAAAGAATTCGATAATATCTAAGCTTTGTTAATAACTTTAAATGTAATTTCCTCGCATTTTAACGTCTTTATAGATTCTAAAGCACAGGGTAGTATACGAGAACTGTATATTTAAGTGACATTGAAATATTCAATTCGAGCATAAATCTAAAAACTTAGGAAAGTAGTATATATACATTTAAATATACCTACATACGTATCGTTGGTAGCATTAAAACCTTCCAATTCTAACATCATGGTGATAATCTGCAAATTTTACAAATGACATTGATCGAGTATTTTCAATGATGCTCGACCGTTAATCAAAAGTCATTATTTATTTATTTATTTATTTATTTATTCGTCCGTTACAATCGAGACAATTACATTGTTTAGTGCGTTTCGCTGAACCGCTTAACGTACGTCTAGGGAATTTTACTTTTCCCTCGAAAATGCTGCTTTATGTTGTTTTAAATATATGTGCGCGTGGACGCGGAAACAGAGGAAAAAGATAAAGACGTGTAAAAGATTTGTAACGGTGGGAAGGGCCTCAGGTCAATTTAATCGATGAAAAGTATCACTTGTTGCGTAGAAGCACATTTTTAAGAAAATTCTATGAAATATAGAGAGTATCAGCTATCAAATATATATGTACGTATTATTATAAATATAGTGAAATGCGTATAGGTATATATCTCTATTTCAAATATCTAGTATATAATACATAATATAATATATAAATCGTGAATTCTATTACCTGGTGAAACGTTAAATTCAATTCACCTGATAATACAGATTCCTATATGTAAGGCCTAAATATTATGTACGAAAGGAACAAAACTTTGTTACGTATTGTGTTTTAAGCGACGAGGTTATCAACTTCGAGCTTCCAAAATATCTACGTATTTACATATGTTTGCGTTAGTATTACGCGCTTTCAACGCTAGTCGCACTATTGTGTTTTCCGTCTATTTATATATGTAGGTATGTTTTAAATTGCAAATACTACTGCGTACGCGTACATACATAATGTATAATTACGTCCATTTGATTTATATTTCAAAGAAATTTTATTAGCATCTATAATGAACGTATAATCGCAATGGATTTCAATTTCGATGTCTAAGCCACAGAAATTCTTCTCTCCATTATTTCACGCCATTTCACAAACTGAACGTTGATACGATTCCAGTTTTAGGACTGGCAAGTATACTTGTGAATGCTTATTTAGTACATTTAGTACATTTAGTACACGTAGTGTGCGATGAAGTGAGCTTGAAGACTTCAGAAATGAAAAATTTGTGCTTCTAGCTTGTAATCCGAGTAGTCTTCCGGCCAAAAAATCATTAATCATGAATGTCTTTAGGTAAGACCTTGGCATTTGAGTTTTGGTGTTATCTGTTTCGAATACGAAAAAATGCCTGACGTGGTCCGATGGTAAAATGGGTATTACCAAAATGTTTTCACAATGCGTTTCTCCGATATCTTTCTCTAATTTAATTAAATACGTTTATCACGGTAAGGTAAGTCGAGTTGTTTTCCAAATTTTCGAATGTTTCTTTACCACGTGCTGCAACTGTTTTACCTTTTTATTCGTCGTTTTTACTGCTTTTTCCTTCTGCATTTTCTATTCTTTTATCCAGATTAGTCGCTTCTTCAATTTGTTTCTAACGAATCGATATTAAATTCACCCTCTTACGATTAAGCATTGTTCACTTGAATTTAATAAGATTCCAATAGAAGTTACTTATCCAGGCAATTTTAATAAATAATCTTCACAAATACATAATAGAAAATACAGAGTTGAGTTTACATTTTTTCTCAACGATAATTTTACAATTTGATTTCTCTAAAATAGAATGTACTTTGTATCACGTTCGATTATCTATATGTTGGGCTTATACAGGGTGTCCTAATATCGATGATAAAACCAATACCATTAGAACCATAAAGTAATAAGTGGAAAAAATATAGAACAATTCTCTTTCCATCTGATGCTTTGTTTTCGAGGAAGTTGTTTTTGAAAATTTTACAATTGAATATAAGTAAACAATCGGCGAGGAAGTAAATATAAAATGTTGAATAATATTTTTCGTTTAAGATCAAGCATTCAAGCGAATAGATTCTGAGCATGTGTAGGTCAGAATCGGCCTGGTGTAGATGTAATCGATTAATTTCCAAATTACATGGAAACGAAGCGTTTTGCGAAACTTATTTTCTTCTGTTATCGTCTCTTATCGACTATTCGTTCCTATCTAGTCAGAAAGTAGTCAAGATTAAATATAGTTGAATTGCTTGAAAGCAGGCGTCGTATGAAAAAATCCTTCTCCATTATTTATTTTCCATTTGTTTTTTCGCGTAGAATCATTTCCTTGTCGATCGTACCATCGATACTGAGACATCCTGTACACAAATTAATTTGTACGTATCGTTACGTTGAAATAAAAAGATACATAGAGAACAGAATTACAAAATTTTAGAAAAGCTGACCATATTTAAACCGACAAATGTTCTGGTTGTACCCATGACCAATGGCGTTTTGCTAGAATTGTAACGTCTACAGGGGAAAAGTAAAGAAATTGTTGTATCTAATAGTAAGTTGCTTCACCGCGGAAGAGAAACTGTGATACTATCTGGACTTTTCTGCCTGAAGTAGGATAATACGTGGAGAGAGCCATAGTATAAAATAAAATCGGTTCCATAGCATTTGATTTTATTACGAAGTAGATCGTTAGGGAAGTATCGTAAAACTGAAAAACAGAAGAACGAACGTATCGCTGAAGTCTTATTAGAAGAAATTCGATAGAGATACATAGTAAGCTCTGGAAGCAAAGAACCAAACAGTGTCGTATACCTTTGTTTATTACGAGCATTTTTTACCATAATTAATTCTTTCTTCAAAATGCTGATGATGATAATTCTGCAATAATATTGTACGTAAAGGTGTTACACATGGTGTGTTTATCAAGTAAAATTTGATATTTAGTTGCATACAATCGGTACAGTAACGAGATAAATTGTCTTTATCGGTCGAATAATTTTTCAACTTGAAATTTTACTCCATCTTTTAACATATTAATACGGTGGAAATATATATTAGGAATGACAAATAATTTTTTAAAGACAGTTTAATATATGAATACTTTATAAACGCATCGTGTAATTTACGTTTTTCTGTAATGCAATGTTGCAAAAACTTTTTTCTTTTGTATCGTATTTGTATTTGTTACATAACTCCTATGTAAGTCATAGACAACTGCTTTTAGTTTAGATTAATGAAAACTTTTCGTAAAATTCACTTTTATGTAATAAGATCTCTGGTATTTGATGGGAAAAATCGTTTCAATAAATAGAGGTCCATTGTTCTTACGTTTATTAAAATATTCATGTCCTATTAAGATTCCTTTATAGTAATTCCGATTTCGCTATAATTAATCTAGATATCTTCAATAGTTTGTTAAAATAGTTTGATAGCATTGAAACTTTAAAAAGAGATTAATTTCTTTCTTTGTAGCGGTCTCTTTGTCCTTAATTTTTTATAACAAAAGATCTACAGAAAGTGATTAGCAAGCCGGATAATAAATTGTACATACTTATGATGAATTTTTTATTAATTATTTGCTTTCATATAATTCTTGTACGTTCATGTCACGCGTTAGTTTTAATACCGAATCAAATTATCTTTATTTATCTGTAACGATCATTTTACTATCTCTTTACGTTACTCGAGTGTAACACACCGATTTTGATAAGATTTTATAGATACAGATTATAGCAAAAGATATTTTTTTATCGGCAAAAATTCACATATAGTGAAAATAGTGTAGAAATTTGGGTTGCAAGTGTATCTTCTCGCAATATCTGGCAAAACTATTCCAGGCAGATGCACGAATTTTGTGTTTTTGAACGAGCAACAGCAAATTTTTAAAGGATCTATTTTCCTTAAACAATACGTCAAAAGTCGTTACTGTTTCGTTGTAATATTTCTTGTCAACGCTTGTTTATATCCATTTAAACTCAAAATTTTGATGTTTCCCTATTTAACGAATATATTTGAATCATTATCGAAATTTGCTCATACGAACTCTCTTCTTACGGAAAGCAAAACTTTGCAATTTAAATTGTTACTCTAAACAAAAAAGATATTTAATAAACATATATCATTGCTTCTAGTGTAATAAAAAAGCAGTGGTCTGTATCGTTGCATTCTGTAGTAAGCGGCGCACACGGTTGTCATTTGCCATAATTGGCTTGGATTTCTGCAAAGATGCTACAATGCACATCGCCGTCATTGACGTCAGTTCTCTGTCTTGAATAGATTGCCGCATATTTTAGGAAACACCAGCTTCGGACAGCTGTTCTCGCCTTCTTTATATTATACAAATTATATAAATGAAAGAAAAACGTTTTTTGCTATGGTATGTGTCTAATAAGTTTCATGCAAATCGGTTACTCTCGAGTGACGTTCCTTGTTATTAGAATGCAAACAGTTTCAGAAATCTTGCTACTTAATTTTAGCTTACTTTAACGAAACAAAGAAACTGTTTACATTTGTCTATCAAAAACTATCAAAAACTCACGCGTACAGCTGTCTATCTTTCTCTTTCCTACACGTTTCTTTCTACTTTTTATATCAAGGATTTCAATTTCCGTGCAATATGCCATATACTCAGAGTGGATGTGTTTAGACGATAAAATCTGTTGGACAATTTATTTCTATACTTAACGTCAAATTGTTTTAGTAGACTATTATAATCTTTCACATTTAATAGCTTGTAAACATATTAGGAAGACGCAGTAATTTAAATTTATCAAGGAAAATATAAAACACTAGACTTTTCTATGAATTCAATGAAATTAATGTGAAATTCTTGAATACATTGATATTCAATGTATTCAATGTAGAATAGATTGATATTCAAAATTAGAAATACGCGACATTCGATCAGTCTTCTAATAATTGAGAGGTATGAAATTTTGAACGGTACGTTTCCCTTTCATTTTCTTTTCTCTAATTTCTCTTCTTATCGGAATTCTTTCAGTTGGTAATTCCTCCAACTGCAAATCACGAAAAACCAAAGTAAACGTTATCGCTATTATCGTTAGTCGTGAACACACGCTGTATTTTATTTCATTTTACAAACAACTCAGACACATGTGTATTTATTTCTCGTGTTCATCCGTAACCATTCCATCTTTTCCGGTCGTATCCCTTTTCTGATTTTCCTCTTCGATTTTTAGAAATGGCGTCACTGTCAATTTCTGCAATTCTTGCGCATTTTGCTTGTTCGACTTACCATACTTATTCCACGGTTGTTCTTTTGATGTTCCAAACATCAAGCATATGATAGTGCCGACGATAGAATTAACAGCAGCTATGATGAAGACTAATCGCCATTGCGATACAGTTTGCTGAAAAAGATAATGTAAATGATAAAACGATATTATTTCGGAATTTCAAATAATTTTATTCTTTAACGTAATATTCGTATAATTGTCTGTACAAGAAAACAATCGTTTTACGAAATTTTAAACAGTTTCACATTACAAACTTACAGATTATTTCTTACTGTTATTATTCCATATTATAATGTTTATACAATGTTGTAATTTGTTGTAAAATGTTATCTAAATATTATAATAAGGAATAGCACCGTTTTAAATTGTCATTTAAATGACACTTCACACGTAGTATCGATCTTTTAGTTTTATATACTTTTACCTTTAGTATTTCTATAGGGTAAGTATCGTTTTTTAAAAATATTCATCTGTAATTTATTCACCTTTTAATTTAGTGTATAAACAATACTAATCTGTATTTAATTTGATAATCTTCAACGAACCAAAGGCATTTTGCTACAGGTAAAGAGTGTCTATAAGAGGGAAATAATTAAGGGTAAGCAATTATACGTACAGGAAATTAACACTTAGCCAACCGAATAGGGAGATTATATCCCTTTCTCGCTTTAGCAACGCGTTTTCTTTTTTTTCTTTTATTAATCGCGCCACTTTTACAAAGTACAGTATATAATAAAATACACGAATTTACTGGTGTTAAAGTTAATTAAAAGGTGTTACGCTACTAGTTATGACTAAATAAACTTATAATCGAACGATACCACGCTGTAAAAAGATATGAAAATGCACGATTATGAATTTTTAATTTCACGTTCGATTCGTGTTATTTGTCTTCACTCACCTTTAATCTTTTCAATTTTATCTATATCTTGTTACGCTCTTAATACATACTTTTAATTTGATGCTTTGTACAAGCAGTATGTGAAATCGCTAAATAAAATCATTACCGCAAATATAATTAATCGTTTAAATAATTTCTAGACTTCTTTGTTTCTCAAGTAGTAAATATGTAAGTAGTGATCGATACTTGGAAAATACTTGGACAGCGTACAGTTCGCTGTGGCGTGCGCGGTTGGCTAAATGTTAACCCTTTGCACTGCGAATTCCATTTGAATCTCGTTAGTAGCAGTTGCCAACACTTTCAAGTGTTTTATTGGAAATTTACTTCAACTAAAAAATTAAATAAATAAAGGAAGAAACAAATTCGCTTCACTGGACGGAAGCGCGCGCTAGAAATGCGCACAGTGTGCGTGGTTGCTGTATATACGTTTTCCTAATACATATGGGGCACCGAACCCAGGATTCGTACTCACTCATAAACGGCACTCGAAGCGAAAGGCTTGAGTACCAGTTTTATCCACGCTATTGTTGTATTTTGTAATTTTTAAGTGTACGATATATCTTGAAACAATTTCGCACGTTTCACAAAAAAAGGTACACATGAAGGATCGTCGAGTGGGACAAGGACAACGGAGATGCTGAGATGAAACCTGATATCGAGTCGCGCTCGACATAGGAGTGCGAAAGGTTAAAATAATCGTATATGTATTAAGTTAATTAAAATGAGAATCGAGAAAATTTAAGAGCAATAAATTTTTAATATTTTGAAAACTAAAGTTCTGATAAAAGCTTACATTATATTCTGAAAGATAGGAAAGAAATGATATATGAACGAGCTTTGTTCAGTTTAGAAAGAAATAGAGCTCTACGATGTTGACAATTATACGAAAGATATCGAGAATCGTGTTAATCTACAATTTAGCACGGAAGTTGTACTTTAATTTATGTTATTGTCTGATCGCGAATACAATCGTAAATGTTAGAAAAAAGAGAGCGATAAAATATTGCAAAGATATACCTACGTAACGCTTAAGTGATATCTGAATAGTTCTGTTAATGAAAAATGTATCAAAATACGCGTTATCGCGTATCTTATCGTTGTATTTGTCATTATCATTTATCTGAAAGCGTAAAAAATAAAAATAGAACCGTTTAGCTCACAAATACCTTTGGCTATAACAGAGTCGATGCTTTCGTATTATCACTGTTTATTTATGTTGACATATATATTCTAGCAAATTTTTCTGTTTATATTTTTCCATATCGAAGTTAGTTAAATATTTGAAAAGTATTAGAATTTAAGCCTCGTAATATCTGATTGATTATTAATTATCAAAGTTTTGTGATCTAAAATTTCATATGAATTTAAATTGAATTAATTCAAAGAAAATGTAAACATGTGTGCAATTTTTAGGTAACTTTTGAGACTAGCTTATCGAATACGGATTAGTTGAGATAAAATCTCGAATGCTGTATGGATTATTGTATCCATGCTGTTGCAAACAACTAAACTATATTCATATAAAGCAAAATAGAAAATTATTTTATATTCATACTCACATTATTGTTCGTTAAAATACCGACCACTGCTGGTGAAATGAATCCAGAGGCTATTACTATCATTCCGCAAAATCCAAGAAGGATACTAGCATAATTCGGACTCAAATCCACAAAAGTCGCCAAGGGGCCAGCGGAGATCGCACCAGTTACAGTTGTTCCTGCCATCATGAAGACTACCGCGAGTGTCGGATGACATCCGCTATAGCCCAAAGCCAAGATGAAAATCCCGTGCAAGCCAGTACATACGAACAAAGCCACTTTTCTAACGTTGTTTAAACTCATTTTGTCGGTACGTATGAGCCAGTCGCTCATGATCGAGTAATAATACGAGAAGATCATTCTTAGTATATGCGGCGCTCCAGACAAAAGTCCAGTCTGCAAACAAATTTTCATTACTGATTAAACTGCCGAGCAAGTTTCAATAATAAGCATTTTCTTTCATCTTCTATAAATAATCTAAATATTGAATACGTTACTGAATGAGAAATCTATGCAAATCAATGTCATTTTGTGGCCGACAGAGAAAAATTAATAACAATATAAATAAAATAAATAATTTTCTTTTTGGTTTTGCTATCACAAGATACGTAATAGACAGATTCCTCTCTATATAGGCTGTCTGAAAAGTCTCTTAGACGCACAGCGTTTTTTTTGTGTTCTATTATTTTGTTTTGTTTTATTTTGTTGAGATAAACACCGCATAAACATTTCATAGACTTGGCTTCGCGTTTGTACGAAGCTGCACTGTTGTAAAAAACACGTTTGCGAAAGAAAGACACTCTCCGGATAACCTAATACATACATATATATGTTATCTACAGATTCCTTTCTTTCTCTGAAACTTAATCGTTTAATTTAAGAACCATTACGTATATCTTATACGTTGTATCGAGCAAGATTATACCTCTATAATTTTATGTTTTTTCCTCGTCCATTTCATCTCTTACCATTTCAAACTTTCATAATCAATTCAATCAGGGTACTTTTCGCTTTCTCTACGCTATACAACCATGATTGGAAGAATCAGTTTCTTAGAATTAGTTTCTTTATCTGGTTCTCAATTTTTTTTTTTTTTTTTTTGTTATTTAATTTGTACTTTACAATTTGCCCAGCTGGACATTCGCTAAATTGGTTCTCAATCTCATCTTTTGTAATATCGTCCTCTTCCTCCTCTTCTCTTACTATTCTTCTGCTCTCACTCACTATTTTCTCCTGCTTACTATTCAACAGGTGTTTCTCTATATTTCGGATATATTATTGCGATTATTAATGCGAGCATTCTTTTTTTTTTTACTATTGCAACGTGTTCTACCCATCGTGAGGAACAAAAGTGTCGAAAGAACCGTGGGGCGAAAATGATCTCTCCTCCCGAAAAAGATGTTATTGTTTTAATAATTCATAGACTGATTCTAACCTCAACGTGTTGATATTCTGCGGTCAGATGCAAGAAAAGTAGCATCTATCGATACAGGCTAATACCCTAAATCATTATATATTGCGTATTTTCCTTTCTGTATTTCCCTTTTTTTCTTTTTTTTTTTTGTTTTTTCTGTTCCTTCCTTTTCGCTGTTTAAACAATCCCAAATTCGCACTTTAAGGTTAAGTTTCTCTCCAAAATGATCTATAATTCTTCACTTCGGGTGATAAAAGCCACGTTTAATTCGATGTATTCGATGTAAACGACAGAAAGTGTACTCAATTTGACGTTACTGTGTAACGAAAGTAAATTATTAAAACAAACTATGAACGATAGGTTTTACTCCGCAAAGGAAGAAATTCAAATGTGCCGAGTCTGAAGAACAAGGTGTCCATGAGGGACGACTCTGCATTCTGTTCACGATAATATAAACATTTTTCAAAAATGGATAAATCGACTATCTTTATATATATATATATATTATATAGTTGCAACTTAAGTAGCATCCAAATGGCAAAAATTTCGTCGTGTGACATATCTGCTTATGGCATTGTTAATTTCCTTCCTAATATTCTATACAAATTCGTTAATGATTAACCTTATTAACTCTTGACCACCAAATTCTTAATTTAGTCGCTTAAAATTATATCGTTGTTCCGTCTCTGCACATAAAGATCTTACATTATTCCTGTATTCGGATATATCTGTGATTTCCTGATTCTTTGTCAATAGCACGTTCTTTCTCTTCCTGAAGATAAATGTAAATATGAACATAAATATAAGTGTAAGCATATAGATATGGATATATCGCAAGTAAAACCAATTTAAGAATTATTAAAACTTTAACATTTTTTTCTAGCAGACAGGATCATTTGCAGCTTTTGACTTCTCCGAGATGTTTGTTTCTTGTGACGAATAGAAACCGTTGCAATAATAAAAAGAAATTTGGACTTAAATTTCAAGATCAAGATCTAGATCAAGATCATTTCTACAGGAACATTTTTTACAAATCTCCACCGATCAAAATAAGTGTCGGATCACTTCCTTTACATCTATTTTCTCTACACCCTATACCTGTTTACCGCCCCTTCTTTCCTCTTCCGCCCCAAATTTTCTTTTTCTCTCTCTTACTACTCTTTCCTCTTCCACTATGTCCTTCCCCTCTCCCGCCTTTACTAGCAGATTTAGCGGTTGGTAGTTTGATTCCACTCTCTCGTCTATATGTGATAAAAATATGTCCTTCACTTTTTTCAATCTCGCATTATTGATCGTTACATAAACGATAACGCTCTGCTTCTTTTTGTCTTCATCTATTTCCTATCTTCATTCTCTTTCAAGCTTCTACTCAGAATATCCATTTAATAATCTCTTTTTTTTTTGTATTTTTCATCTTGTCCTTCGAATTACTAGTCATCAGTTCTCCTCTGACTTCTTCGTTTATCTGTTCATATTCTGTCGATAATGCCGGTGCTAACCTATTTAATTCTCTATCATTACAATTTATTGTACAAATTAACCAGACATTCCAAATCTCCTCTTCTACTTTTATTTTCAGTTCCATTAAACCTTTTATTCTTCTTCTCCGCTATTTGGAAGATTCCATCCTTCTCTAACATATATCAGTGTGTTCCTCCTTGCTAACTAGCTCCTTCAGACAAGTCATCTGTTTGGCAATTTCGAACGTTTCGAACTTTGAACGTTTCCCCCGTTTTTATGCTTTACCCATATTTTTATCCAAAGTAATTGGACTTGTCTACGTACCATCAGAAGCTTTTGTCTTTGTCTAATAACCCTTGCGCATTCCGGAATAAGAACCTCCCTTCACAAACTCTCTTCCTCCTCGTACTGTAGCTTCTTATATTTTCTTTCCCCTTCGCTCTTTCCTTGTTCGCTATTTCTCTTAGCCTTTGCGCTTTCCTGTGCTCACCCGTCAGGTCATGATCAATAAATATTTCCCTCAATCACATTTTAGTCATTTTTTGCTTATTATTTCTTATTGTATAGAACTGTATAGAACTCTTCATCCAACATTCTCGTTCTTTAATCTCTATCCTTTTCACTACTACTTTCTTTACCTGAAATTTTTCTTCTACAAATTCTTCAACTTTCTCTTTCGCTTCGTGCTTCTTCATCTTTAGAGCTTTAGTGACAATATCGTTTTGTCTTTTTATTCTCTTACTTTTCTAGCTTCTTATGAATAATTTTCATTATTATGTTTGGATTTGTTTCCACTTTCTGGAGATTTGTCCCATCCTTTCTGTGATATTCTCTTTTTCTTCTTTTTTCCCCTCGTCCAATATTTTTCCAACTTCCACCATTATTTCAATTACTAATGGCTTTTTTTCCCACTCTTCTGTATAGTTTTCTTCATTATTACTGCTTATCTCTTCTCCCTCGATTCTCTACGCCGTTTTCTTCATATCCGCCTCTTTCCTTATTTCGTAATTTCCACTTGTGTTGCTTCCATTTATATCTTCCAGATTCCTCTTAATTTTTCTACCGTTATTGCTTTTCTTTCATTTTCCTCGGCAGCTGACGGTCTGCCTCTTTTCTATTTCTCACATTTTTCATGCGCCTTCTAGCATGTCTGCTATTAACCTATCACTTTCTGCCATCTTCGTTCTTTGATCCATACCATTTTCTTCTTCGTTCTCTGACATTTTGATACAATACTCTGATACGTTCCAATCGTTCTGCCCGTAATCAACGTTTGACTTAACCTATTGGTGTTTTCTAATCCGTATATTTTTCTCCCCATTTCGCTTATTCGTTTCTAGCTCTACTTCCCTTATTCTAAATTCTACGAGTTATTCTTTGTAGTTTCTATTAAATCATTGGGCTGTTTCGAAAGTTTGTTGTGCTTTTCGTAGTCGTTATATCTCATTTTATATTTAGTAGGAACATTGTTACCTTATTTATGATGTACTATTACCAAATAGTAAAATAATGTGATAATTATTTAGAAATATAGCCTCTTCACCGATTTCAACGATCTTGAAACACGTTGTCAAGGCCATCATTTTCAACAACTTTTTTTTCTACACATGCCATCGCCGCTCGATTTTAGTCTCCAAAATATTTTTTGTTAATAAACTTTTGTTAAATTTACCTTATAAATGTTCATTGTGGCGTGTATTTTGACGTAGGCAATCATATTCCTATTAATATAATCTAACCTATAGGATAAAGGTGAAAAATTAATGGGTTATAGATTGCATTAAATTCAGCAATGTAGCAGTTAATGCTATCGTAGAGATGATACATATATTACCAGTTATAGGTAGTATCTCGGAATTTAAAGCCGAACAGCGGTAACGCGTACAAGAAAAGGTTGTTCAGAATGATGGCAACATATTTCAAGGTTATTGGAATCTGCGAGGAGGCCATATTACTAAATAATTACTTGCTGTTTTCGACTATTGAAGAGAATTAAACGGAATTCAATAAGACAATGTTATATGCTTGATGAAGAGTGCACTCAAAATAGTGGAGTTTGGTTGAAATTTTCAATGTTATAGCCTCTTAGTCTTGTTCCAAAAATGGGACAGTTTAAAGGTTCATCTTTGTCGATATTATCGTATTTCGTGAAGGAATTCATTTTCAGAAAGCAAGAGAAATTTATCAGTAAAGAGCCCGTGAGAATGCTGGATAACAAAAGATTATCGAAAGGGATTAAGTTATTGAAAATTAAAGCGATAGTTCTATAAATATGGAATCTACATTTTATGTCATACTTTATAAAATTGCCACTTGTTGAATGCTTCAATTCGACGCTAGATGTAGATCTGTCTAGATAGATAGCAAAATCTTTGGAATATATAATGTTCTTCGCAAAACATTTTAAGCATTCAAAATCTTAATAGAATTGCAATAAATAAATAAACTATTTATGACATTATGTTTCAGAGGATATGTTTTTACCGCATTGATATTCCATCCGTGAATAAAGTTGAAGTAAGTTGGAGCTTGAGTCATTAGCGTGAGAAAGCCCCATGCTCCGCTCCAGTGAGCTACGATTGTAATCCAAACTGGACCGGATGTCAATATATGTTTCCAAGGTATAACAGTTTGTGTTTCATCGATCGAACTACCAAGATGTTCCAAAATATATTTTTTCTCTTCGTCAGATATTCGAGGATGTTGCTGAGGTGAGTCGTGTATGAGGAATAGCCAGAAACAGTACCTTGGAATTATTTCTTATGTCAAGATCTGTTTCTTATGGTATAAAGAATACTATAGTATAGTATAATATAGTATAAGTATATAGTCATTTTTTAGTCATTTTTGATAATCTACTAAAAAACATTAGCAAAATTGAGCAAGAATTAGTAAATAATCCTATATATTACACATTTGAATATTAAAAATGTCCAAGAACTTCCTCTTTCAATAAAGGCAGTTAAGGCAAGTTTGACCACCACTACTACTATGATCTTACCAAATGACTCCAAGTAATGATGTTATATAAAATGCAGTGCCCCAACCGAATGTACTACTAACAACTGCGCAGAGGGGGTAAGTTATAGCTGCGCCGACAGAGCTACCTGAAAAGTGACATATTTAAAAATCTGTCGTAGCGCGGAACCACTAGTGATTTTCTTTTCTCTGAAGAAACGACTTCAGTCGTTATGACACTGTGATTATGTAATTATGAATTAAAACGTTGAGAGTAAAGGTGGATTACTCCCTATTACTACATAATATACTTAATAACTTGTCGTCTACAATAAATGTGAGCAAATACAATAATAGTGTGACAAGTAATTTTGTTGTAATAGCTAAATCTGATTTGAAAGAAACGAATGTCTTCATTTTCGTATGATTAATACAGTTTATTGGAACAGATTAATACTGTAGTAATCTCACGTTCAGAAAGATGTGGTTTAGCCCACTTTTCCTTTCAATGTCTCAATTATGATCATAAGAAGGACCAACTAAAATTAGTTAATACTAGAATCATATGATTACAAAAAAATCACAGTATACCTGAAGGATAATAACAGTTCTTCGTGTTAGAAAAAATCGAGAATGTGGAAAGAGAAATTTCAATAGGTAGATTCTCGAAAAATAACTGAAAATCTGGATTCTAGATTCTATATATCAGAATCTGGTATATAGACAATTAACTTTTAGTGTACATATAAAATTAAATTAGTCAACCTTCACTGCAATTGTCTTTTTTTTCCTATATTGCCAGGATAACAAAATTTAGTGCGTCAGTTTAAAGTTGAATGCATTTTTCCTGACAGAAGCCTCAAATCCTTTTGATATTTTTATTATTTTGCAGTAAATGTTACAATTTAGAAAATGTTTCTACCTTCTGTAGATAATAAACGTTTCTATCATTTTTTAATCTTAAAATATATTTATGTGTATATGATATGAAATATCAAAATATTTCAGATATTTTATGCAAATTGTCTATTAGAAATATACATATATCGTAATATGTACAATTATTATATATAATTATTAGATATACATATAGACAAGCACATATATGTATTACGAGATTGTAGATACTTTACCCAAATAGGAACTAACAAATTTGCTTCTCTCATTCTGAGGAATCCATTTAGCGGTCATGTCATGCATAGAAGGCCATACAACACCCTAAATAAATAACTTTAATCGAAAACTGTCCAAATATTTTTCGTTTGAATAACAACGATAGTTTTATAGATAATGCTCGCAATTAAATTTGGACTATTAGTGAAATATTCTATTCGAATTATAATATTACCCATTTTCATTCTCACCGAGTTTTAATGCTTTTGCCGACTTACCGCGACCAGGCCCTGGAAAGCCCGTAATGTCACGAGAGCATAAAGGTGGTAACGGGTCATAAACGGAATAAAGAAGCCAAGAATCGCTGTTAAGAGATTTCCTAAGCCGTAAACAAGTTTTGTACCATAACGTCTTGCTAGAAGCCCTCCAGGAAGTTGCGATGTCCAATGCAACCAGTAGTAAGCTCCCAAAGCTAAGCCTTGCTGATGCTCGGTCCATGCAAATCGATCATCGTCCTAAAAACAATATTCGAGCCCAGAAACATCATTAGTACATTTGTTCTTTTTTTTTTTTTATTTATTATCTAATTTGTACTTTACGATTTGTCCAGCTGGACATTTGGCAAATTTTTCTAACTTAAATTAGTACATTTGTCAACACAATTTACATTTATTGAATTGAAGAATTGTATTATCTATTGTAAATATGAGTTATAGAATTAGTCCATTTTCGTAAAGTAACTTTGTGGATCTTTGAAATTAATTTTTCGATAATGAGATCTTAAACGAAATGAATTTCTATATTTTTAATAGCAGTAACTTATTTTCGAATAGATGAACAAATGATACTTTCAAATCGTAAAATCAACGGGTATCAATTTATCAGTCAAAAAGTAATAAATATCTTTACACAAAATATTTCAAATGTTTTAAGGTAAACTGTCCAAGTATTTGTTCTAGCTTAACGTTAAAAGATTTTAGTTTACTTTACGACATCAAATAAAGAAAGAATATATGATAACCTGCTTTCGCAATATTTAAACGTGTTTCTCAAAATATTCGAAAACGTGAACCCAGGCCGAAAATAATTCGACACGAGAGAAGAAGCTTGTTTAGGTATGGTGAACATGAAAATGTTCAAAGACGCGGTCTGGAATATACAATAATGATCAAAAAGTGATGAAATGAACAATGGTTAGAATTATAATTATTATTATACAGAAAAAGTATAAAAATATACGTACAATAATATCTCGCTCCGAGTGTGATGCAGTAGATATTGCAGTCTCAAGTGTGTTGTTAACGTCGTCCGTTTTATTGTATAATCGTAGATTTTGGATGTCACATTGAGAATTTGTTGCCAGCTTTGGACGAGGTATTACCATCGCTACTATCGTCAGATTCAAGTTGATCCGCAGCATATAATTTATAGCGAAACCGCAGAAAACAAGATACCAAAGCACGTCCCGGCATGATATCAGTTCTTTTTCTTGAATACATTCAATTTATTTGAATACAATCGTAAATTGATTTTTTTTTTTGTAATAGAATTGGATAATTATTATTTTAAAATTAATTTGAATCAACTGAAATACGAATGTTTAATAATGTATAGTATCTGCATACACATTGTATGTATATACAATGCAATTCTTTTACTTTGAAAGTTTCAATTTCATTTGTTTTATTACCAAACCTGTTTCTGTTATGCAACAGAGTTTATTAATACCAATAACTTGTCACTCACGATTTGCAAGATTTCACTAATAGTGTTAACTGAATTGTGCTGAAGGATGCTGGTTTTATTGATTGAGATTATCTCGTAATCTGAATCCTATCGAGAAATCTGATCGACGATTAAAGAGATGAATTAAATGGAAAACATCGGAAAGTTTGTTGAAAAACTCGAATAAAAAATAAAGAACATGTAAAATAATAATGTTGAGAATGACAATGTGAGTTTGCGCTATTTACAATAAATAGTAACTAGAAGATAGTTCTAGATACAATCGATAGATTTAATCGATAGGCTTAAATAGGCTGTTCTTTTGTTTTCATCCCTAGTGTATGTAAGAAAGTGCAATAAAGGTCTTTCGGCTCAGAACGGTGTGATAGATTTATCCAAAGAATAAAATAATAGCTGATATGATCTTACCTCTGAATACAGAAATAATAACAAATAATATAAATATCAGTGTTAATAAAAACAGGAGCCGCAAGATGTCGTGGCGTATGTAGACAAATTGATAAAATTAAATTAAAATAAATTTTAGGTTATGTCCGTATCTTAGTTTTACAGCAGGATGAAATAAACATAAAGTTTTTTTTAAAGCAAAAGGATACAGTCTTAAAAAGGATATACAGTTAATGTAAAATATCGATACCTCGACTGCCTTCCTACAAAAAGTTATGATATTTTCTTTGCTACAACGAAAGAACGATTGAAAGATGTAATGTAATATTGTGAAAAAATGTGAGATACTACGAAATATCTTCCTCCATCGTGTAATGTACGAATAAGTTTTTTCATACTATTTTATTTCAAGGTAAAGGATACGCAATCAAAGCGAAAAGTCAATCGTTTCATTCACTCATTTACATCGCAAGTACTTGTTCGAATTCACCAATGACGATGAAACGTAAGAATAAAATGATCTAACAATAGATAATTTGTACTAATACTGGCATCCACCATACCACGAATATTTCAGACAACCAGACGAAATCGATGAGTAGTAAAACAATAAAGAATCCATAATGTAATACCTATAACACCTATAATAACGTCTGTTATTATTTTTTATTCTTCTTTATCGCGATCATAGGAAAATCAAATGATATTTTAATATCTGTTGATATCTAAAGATATAATATGTAAAACAATCGTTCTTATAGTTACGTAATTTGATAAAAAGATGACGAATGACTATTAAATATTGGCAGAATGGTACCAAGCACAATCCTTTTCATGCTTAATTTTTATTCAACATACTCCAATTGAAGATTATAAGAAAAACCATCATAACATTTTTTATTTTGATATATCAATATAAAATGGTTAAAAGTGAAAATAATTTGTCGAGTATGGACGAAAATATAATTTTTTAAGACAAATGATATTTTAACGCTTTAGATACTTCGTGACTCTAATACTTGATACACGCGATATTTTTTTAAATTATAAGAGGTATAGAAAGATATACGTTTAGCTCCAAGATCAAACGAAAGGATAATTTTGATAACGTAAGATCGATCGACAACAAACAACTAGATTGAAAAATTCCTGTTGTATAAAGAAAAAAGAAAGAAAAAAAAGAGAAACGTGACTTATAGTATTCTTTTTCTAAAGTTTCCAATTTCCAAAAATAATGTATCGCATAATTCGTATAAATACATTATAATTATATACATACATCGCGGAGTTATATGTAATTAAAGGAAAATGTTGTGGACCTGAAAACACAAAACTTTTCGCATGTAACTAATGTAAATGTAGATCATTTTTTACTTATAACGCGACATCGATTCCACTACGTTGCGATTTTAGCTTCCGATTGCTGCAATAAAATACGTTATCAACTAAAAAGTCGAATAACTTAATAATTATTGTAATAAAATAATACAAAATCGAATAATAATAATAATAAATTCGATCGGACAAATATGTACGTTATTTACAAAGGCTACGATCTCAAATTTATACGACTGAAGTTAACGATCGTTCTGTTCGGTACAGTCGCATTTATGTGTAATTTCAATGACTGATACTCGGCAATCTTCGCGTGGAATCGTGCATTTCCCTCGCTGTTTGCTGTTTTTCGCTAAGAAAATTTTACTTACTATTGGCCATTTCGTCGATTTCTCTTTCTCACAGGCTACGATACTCCGCCAGTTAAATCAAATGAAGGAATTGCGCACACGCGACGTCCTCCGCGAATAAAATTTCTTAAAGATCGTTAACGTCTTTATTCTACGTTTAATTGGGATGTGTATGCTTTATTCTGTATCAATATCGAAGGGATAGAAAAATAGTCGAACCGTGGAATCGTGTTGAAGTATACTGTTTTCTCTGAAAATACTTATAATTCCATTGATTTTACGAGAAGTTTCGCGTCACGATGATTATTCATAGGAATATTGTTCTTTGACAGATTTTGTTAGACGTTTCGTGTGTTAATCAGCTAGTGTCGCGGAGTATACTGCATGATTGTTCTTCGGCTATAATCACGCGTACCCTGAGGAATCTTTCTGCGAACCTCCACCCATGCAAAAATAGTAGATAACGAAAGTTACGCTGTGTTCCGTGTGTTTAAAATCCAAGCTTATTCGTTTCTTTGTCTCGTTGTTCGACGGGGCTTGCGTCTGGCTACGCTCGTTATTTATTGATCGTTAATTTATTTATTGATAGAGCATGCCTGTAAATCCGTCATTCCACGACATATCTGTCCATTTCTTGAATATATAATTTCAGTTCGGACTTTTATAGAGAACTGAGAACTGAGTAAATTTAGAATAACGTCGCTAGCCTGCAATAATATTTTCATAATTTCTAGATATTCGATAAAAAATAGTACATTACCATTATGCATAGAACTATAGCAGGGAAAAGAGAAAGAGAGCTTGTTTTATTTATTATGTTTTAAAAATGATTGAACGCTAACTGAGTTCCAGATTTAGTAACAAAGTTGCATATTTCTATACTGCCTTTTCTTATGTTATTCTAATTTATGGTAGTAACAATGTAACTGAAATTATAATCATATATTTCAAAATTATTTTATTATATTTGAATATGATTGATGATGATGATATGATAAATTAAATATCATGAGTTTTTCAATTATATATAAATTAATTGTTGATATAAATGAACAATAGTTCCAAAATGTCATTCTTATTACACAAATCCAAAGTTTTCTTATAAAAATAATTTATGATAATACATATATGTATTTCATTTTATTATTTTTTGTCTGAGCAAGTGTAAAATTTGTTTATGATTTACTTAAAGTATGAACATTTAATGTAATGTAAGAACATTTTGATATTTATCAATATACAATTTTACGAATTTCGAGTTTTATGAATTATAAATAATATTCTTATTTCATGAAACTTTATAATATTTCTTCCGTTTTATGAAATTTAGACGTCTAGGTCTTGTTATTCCTTTTTATTAATATATAGTATTGATATATAAAATATATTATATTATGTGATTATTAAACCTCTATATCACAAGAAAAGAATCCCGTGTCCCGACGTTCGATAATTGAGGATCAAAGGATCAACCCTCCTCGTCTTGTTCCTTTCTGAATAATTGTCGAAGATAATGTTCATTTAACGTAATATCGTTTCGAAGGTCATTTTGTTGTTATATATTTTTGCTATAATCTGTTAAAAGATTATGTACAGATATACAATATATGTATAGGGTGTATAAAAAGTGAGAATAAAAACCAGCATAAAGCGATTCTACAGAGCTCTGTATCGGTGAAGATGTGTAAAAGAACTGTATGTACAAAACTGATCTTCAGCGTGATTTAGAATGTCAAGATTTTTTTAATGCAACGTATTCTACTCGTCACGAGGAACAAAAGTCCGGCAGGAACCATAATAAACCAACCGAAGAAACCATGTTAAAGTTTCAATGATTCTTAAACTTCATTCACGGTGTGCTTAATGGGAATGTAGCGTGCTATTTCCGAAGTAACAGGAAACTACAGAATAGTTTGCAAGTTTCAAGAATTAATATTAATATAAAATATTAATATAATATCAATATAAGAAGAACAGGTTAATTATCGCTTTTACCTGTGGTTATCCGCTGTTGGATGTATATAAAATAAATCACATGACAATGCGACGAAGAATTAAATACCTTAAAAAATTCGCCGCGTTCAAGCACTCCAACCAGATGACTATGCTCTCGACGAAGAAAATTGCAACGCGTTCCACACTTTTTAAATCGTATGTTATAGCAACAGCGATTCCTCTAGTTGCGTTATCCTCGATCGACAAAATGCCAGGATTTGAGCTTACAGAAATTCATATGCAATGCTTGCAAGATTCACCATAAGCTTATGGTTTATTATTGAGAATCATATTATTAGCCCCAACTTTTTGCCTATATCGATAGAAAGATATTTGCGATTCTGACGCTCACATTTCGTACTAAACGTACTACTACGTGAAATTATACCACGGCAGAGTCGTCGCTTCGTTTATTTTATCCGCGATTTTATTCATCTCATAGCAATGTTATAATTTGAATAGATTACGTCAGTTAAATAATTACATCTGATTGAATGTAGTAACAGTGGGAAGAAATTTAGTGAAAACGTAGAAATGTAGAAATTAAGCTGGACAAATTGTTAAGTACAAATAATAAAAAAAAAAACTTGTACGTTACAATTATCGTACACGTAAGATAGAATTACGTTTTGTATGTATTTTAGTATACGTGCAATTATCACTGTAGACAATAGAACGACAAAGATTTACAGCTGGTATCACGCACGGCGGATCTTTGGGTCTATAAATCATCGATATCGTAAAATTTGCTGATTGTGAGTAGTAATAGTATTTTTGAATAACAATACGTTTATTGATATATCTTCTAAACATATTCGTTTTAGTTTTATCGAACGATTCAATAATTAATTAAAGCAAAGACAATGTTTTGGTGAACAACGTTTATTTAAAAAATTATTCTTTTAGACTGTAATTCAGAAAACTAATAAAATCGTAAAATGAATTCGTTTTGCATTTATTACTCGTCTTTTTGAAGCTCGAGTTACTTTTCATTTTTAACTAAAGCAATTGAAATTTAAATAAATTCAAATCGTGTATTTTCTTCAAATTTCGTAATAACAAGATTTTGTGATATAATTGCGACAGTTTATAAATTCAAGTCATTTTTGAATTCGTTCTTTGCTTATTATCTGCGTGCTTTAACGAAAGAGGAGGAAATTTTCTGTTGACGGTTTTCTAGTGCCGCGTAAGCAATTAGTCGCAGCTAGTTTGATCGTTGGTAAAAATAATTATCGTTGAATTACTTGTTATACAATTTTCAAAAATATCTTTGCTTTGAGCCAATCATTGCATTCATATATGAAATTATAAGGAAACCCTTAGTAATAAGTGACAATAGTATGAGAGTAAAAATGGTAATAAATTTGTGAAAGATTAGAGTGTATAATGTTCGCGTAATTACTGATGAAATGAACTGTCACCACCTAACGACAAAATCCGCAATCATTTAGTTGCCAACCCCAATATATTGCAATACGAAGACTTGTTGCGGACTTGTAATCGAGAACATACAATGCGTTCACGTACGTATGAGCTGCTCATTTGCTAAATCTGTTAACTTCACAAAATAAAAAGTAGACAAAATTGATGTGGTTATATTTATTGTTTTTTAAGATTGCTTCTATAATATGTACATAATACACAATGTATGTTAAAAACGTAATTTTTATCTAGCGACGTGCAAAATGTTCAAAAATGCATAATTAAGGGCTAAGTTAATCGGCTTGGTTAGTGAAAATAAAAAAAAAAGAATGCTTAATACCGTCAAATTCATATTTAAACAAAATTTTGTTACATAAAACTATTATTGCTGGTGTGTAGATTTTAATGTTATTATCATCAAGATAAATAATGTCCTTTTCGTTAGACGCGCTCATCGTCATAATTTATGTCGAGATCTCTTTAATAACCGTGTTTAATGGAAGGAATTTATTTCAACAGGACCAGCGCGTCTCTCTTTTTGTCACAAATCTGCTACACCGCCATAGGATGGTGTAGAAGTTGATCCACATTTTCCAGAACTACTCTGCATCTTTGTTAAAAACATTTGCGTTTTGACCTTTCTAATTTTATCCAATACATTTTAAGCCAATTTACTTCTAATCCTGTAGCTTTAATATCCTTTACTGATTGAATTTTCCGATGGCTTTGTACAGAAAAAATCCTTCTGAGTCGCTCCAACCACATGAAACGCTACGTTCTTTTTACTGGTTTTGAGCAATTTTTTACCTATCAATGTTTATAATATGGTCAGAAAAACAATGAAATATGCATGGCTAGAGACAAATTGTACATAGATACAGCTCTAGCGTTAACTGTGTTGACTCCAAAGTGTCAATTGTATCCTTTTTGAAGTGTTACTTTTTCTATATAACTAGTTTGTTTATCTAATATTGTTTAATATTACAATTGTATTAAAAAATTACGCAGATAAATCTTTATAAGCATTGAAATTACACTGTTACAACGATTTGAGGGATGGCGCTAATCGACCTGTCTAAAAGAGCTATTCAAATGGGTCTAATAAGCCGGCCTCTCATTTATTTTCTTACAATAATAGTGATTGAAAGCAAAAAAGGGAAAAGGTGGTTCCGTTTTTCTACTTGAGCAGAAAATCAACAAATTTGGATCTATTCTAGCAAACCTTTTCGTTTGACAAACTACGTTAATTGCTGTTTGTCTCAACTGCTGGAACCTCTTATCTACTGGACTAGATTTCGATGTTCACATACGGCAACTTCTCAAATTCTTTGTTACTTACATACTGTACCGTACCAGCCTTTAGAAACTTGCCTTAAATATATATATATATATATTAGATTTTAAAATTAATATAATTAAAATTAATAATTATATATTAATATATACTTGTATAATTCTGAAATCAATTTTTACCATTTTTTTATAATTGCCATTTTTTAATTTTTTTTTTAATTTTAAAACATATGTAGTTTGACAATGGTGCGTTATTCAGCTCTTCGACTCGTTACGTTGTAACGTACCTTCTTCCGATTAATTTATTACAAATTTCTAATTTTGATTTTGAAGTTTTAAAAATTCGCGCCTTATATACAAACATCTTATGATAGAGATCTTTGGAAGTTGATCGATCTCGGAGCTGATCTCGTATCAGACGGACTGTCCTGCTTGGATAGGGAGGCATTGGGTCTAGCTTGTTTCTGGGAGGTGTCACCATGTCGGGACTATGCAAGGAATGTGGCGAGCTAATGGGGCCTGGTAGGCCAGGTGGAACGGCTTCATTCCTCGGGAGGCTTTCAAATTTCTTCGTAGTCCGATAGTTGATCTCCCGAAAGGCTTCGATAGTGTGACTCCGTAATATCTTTGATGGTGTTGTGAGCTCGTTCTCGTCTCTCTTTCGGCTCGTTTGTGCTGGGTATCAGAATTGGTGAAGGAACGTCGGACATCGCGGCATCCGTGATTGGGACTCGGTTCGACATTGGAGAGTGCGCTGACTTTGTTGGAAGCGAGGGTAACTCCGGAGAGAAGTTTGAGATCAGAGACTTGTTCGATGTGGACCCGGTAGAGAAGCGTTGAGGTCCGATGGGATGTTCTGTAAATTACTGATGCTATTTGAGTGATCCGTCACGGTGTCAATAGCAATGACCATACGGAACATCTCGACTTGAATATATTTTATAACGAGTAACGGCCCTAACTATATTTACACAGCCAGTGACCGCCTTGGTCGAGGGATGGATTCTCAATTACATTATCACAGCCAATTCAAAAAAATATGAATCATATTCTTCAACGTAGGTTTGCTTTATTGAATATCCGTTTGACAACAATTGCAAGTAAAAGTAACTAAATAAAAATTTCTAGTAAAAGTAGCTTTTACTAGAAAGGACGTAAAGGAATTTATTTTATTTGATAGATTTGATATTTCCATTTAGTTGGCCTAATTAAATATACGCTATAAATAACTATAATTAATAATTGAAGGAAGAGACTATCGGAGCAAAAGGCACTGATTCAAGCCCTGTTCATCACTTCCTGCAGTTCTCATTATTTGCCTCAAGATACTGTATTAGAGAGTAAAGTGTGCAACACATGATATTAAATACAGTAATTTGTTATCACAAAGTAACCGTGTCGCGATAACAGTTAACGTATGCGTTTCAAATGCGCAACGTATTTCACAATTGCCTGTCACGATGTAGATCTTATCATCTTCGATTTTAAAAATACGTGTGTTTCTGTTTTTGTAAACTAGCATACATTATCTTATCTTACTTTCTATTTCTTATCGTGAAAATTCAAATATGTTTCTTCTATCTCTTCGTTATTATTTATTTGTACTAATTTCCATATTTGCATAATATGGGCATAAAACATGACATAAAACATATTTATTGAAATAAACAAAATCGAGAAAGACAAATAGAGAAAGAATGTTATTATTATAGCGAAATAAAATGATAGACTAAATGAAGCTAATATTATTAATAATTAAATAAGACGTTAGATGATGGCCAAAAGTTGTGTTTATTATTTTGTAAAATTAAAGCTATTTAAAACGTATTCATTATGTAAATTAGCTTATTATTTCTATAAATTGAATATGGTTTATCTTCAGTGTAATTATATAAATTTAATAATTTGTGGTAAACGTCCTATCAAGAATCTTTATAAATATATCACAGAATGTTATTAACAGTGCTTTGATAGTATCGTTTATTTAATATTTAAGACGTTCGTTGTCAATCGATTCTGATTTTTAATTTATTACATTACGAAAGAACTGTGCGATATAGTATGAACTTAATAGAAGATCGTATTTTGGCATAAGAAGTAGCATATTGTGGAAATATTACTGGCATAAGGAGTAAAGAAAAATGTCACGGTTATACATGGCGACAAAATGTTACGTAAACTATTTAATCTAATTAGATTGCCTTAGCGACGGTAATTGGTAGAATATTTTGCGAAATGTAACATAAATCTAGTACGATCTATTATTGCACATGGATGCATCAGATCTACTATCGTACAGGCTATTTCACCTAACTTGATCATTTTAAGCATCTCTCTTATTTCCTATGACTAGGAAAAAGTATTAAAGAAAGAATATTCAGCTCGAAGGGAGGAGTGTCGTTTAGTCGACCGTTCGCGGAGAGACGCGATCGCGAGAAATCCCCTTATTTCTATTACGATAATAGGGGTGGTTTAATTGAGTTTACACCGAATTGACGCGTATACATTAATGTTCATTTCAACAACAGGTACAAGTTGAGTAAGTGATTGATTTAAGGATAGAGACCCTGTTACAGACACGTTGACTGTTCTAACGATGAAGAACAAGTGAGTTTCAGTGAGGATGCTGTGCCGGAGGAAAGCTGGCGATGGGTGTGTCTAGCACACGGGATCATCGGATCCGTTGATGACGATTTTGGTTGGGAAAGTGAGGGCAGTGGACGTTGCTTCTGATTGGTTAATAAGAAGGTTGGTGGAGTAGGAAGGGTCTTTGCCGCCCTCGATAGAAAGTTGCTAGTGGGAAGCATCGTACGTGACAAAACTAAAAGAAGAAAAAGATTGTAGGTCATTAAGATTATTGAGGGTATGCAGCGAAGCGTGGTCTAGGTAGAGTGTCGACCGACGTAACAAGCGTAGCGATAAGCAAAAGAATTCCTCAAGGTCGCTTTTTTTCGAGATTTCAAGGTCATCGAAGTATTTTTAAACGAGACTACATATTTTCGTTAAAAGGATCTTATAGCTCATAAGAAAATGAATTCAACGGTGTGCAATATGTTGACCCTGAGAAAATTCTTTTGCCTGTCATCACATTTGCACTTTCGAACCGAATATTCTCTTCCTCCGATACTTTTCCCTGTCGTAACAAATAACCGAGATACTTAAAACTAGATCAAGCTAGGCGAAATACCCTATATATTCCATATTTTCCTTTCTTTACCTTCTTCTCCTCTTCTCTTCGATATTTCCATCAGGTTGCTCCTTAAAATACGTGTTGGCCTTGTACGGTAAAAACCATATTCAATCGGAAGTTGTAATTGTTCAGCGGATGCAATTTCTTGAATCGCAAACAGTTTCTTCTTTCACAGAAAAAGATTCACTGGCCTCAAATCTCATGAGCAAAGTGTCTGCATGCTTGACACGCAGCTTCGCTCGCTCTTCAGCAAGTCTGCATTTTGTCCACGGTGACTCGTTCGAAGATTGCGTTCAAAAATTGGCAAACCGGCCCGTGATATATAGTAATTTCGTGTAGTTCGCTTAGGAAATTAGAGCGTAGAAGTTGCAAACATGTTGTACTTGTTATCGACAATGGCAAATAAGCAAGTGAAGAGACTGGTTACGGGGGTCACAAAGTGGACCCAAATTGGATGGCCCTGTATCATAAAAAACGTCCTACAGGCCCAGGGGGCCGTAACCAGATGACAATGGGAAGGGGGTCGCTTTTCACCTGCTGCTGGCGGCAACTCCTCCAGAGGGCCCAAACCCTGACATATGAAAAGGCTCCCAGAATCAGCACGCGACATTGTATTGCAAGACTCTGAATCGTACACGCTCTGTCATAACACTCCGAGCCGTGTTATTCTGTTGGATTCAATAAACTTTACCATCATATCTAAAGCCCCGAGTTTATTTCCCGATTTGTGAACGTTCGAACCATGCGACGCGAACCAATCACCAGTTAATTTAGTGATTTCTTCCATCTCCTGCGTGACAACGTCAAAGGAAGAATTAAAAATAAAAGATTATTAGAACGATGTAAGCATGCAAAATTATTTACAAAAAATTATAACACAGGTATCCAAGAAGGCATTGACATTTAAAAGATTCGTATAATATTAAAATTGAATGTCCGAATATTTTTCCGAAATAATACATTTAGTACATATATACAGTACGAATAATACATTATTTATTACACCACAAATTATTTGGTTTAAGTGAATAAAATTTGCGTTATCGTCAAGATGAATTTATTACGATAAAAAACAAAAAGTATGTTAATTTAAGTATGGTCAAATGTACAGATTAGTAATAGATAGCATACTATAGTGCCCGAATATTAACAAGAGTCGCTGTATTTCACAACGTAATCTGTAATTTTTAGCACACTACTTTCTTACTAAATATGGATATAAATGTATAAATGCGACGAATAAATAGTAATGAGAAGAATACGATGTAATAAAAAAAGAATTGTCCTTGTGAAAATCAAGTTTGCTCAAAATTTTATTTATAAATCTCCGCCGATTCACAGGCGGATTGTAAGATCATTCTATTGTGGTTTTTACGCTTACTTTTTGTACACCCTGTGCATACTTCCCTCGTTACCTGTTCTGGTGTTATAATCCCCCCCCCTCCCCCTATCATTACTTCTTCGCCTATCTCTTCCTGTTCAGTCCGGCGTTAACCTATGATAATAATTTATGATGAACACCCTATACACGGTGTTTATGTGAATAGTTGAAATCTATTTGAATATCAATTTCCTTTCAATTCTATTCCCACATCTCTGATTTCCATTTTTCTGATCTTGAAAACATATTCTACTATCGTCTAGCATAAAATGGAGAATATTTTGAAAATCTTTTGTGAAGATTGGGCAAAATTATTGTGATTCTCTATGTAATAAGAAAGTAATGGAATTATCGTTATAATTGTTTATTTTACTTCATAATCCAATAGCGATTGGAAAAATTAAAATCTTCTATTTTGGAAACGGTGAAACAGAAATAAATTTTTATTTCGATTAAACATCTTTTTAAGATGAAGTCTATAAAAGATAAATAAATATCCCGTATGAATGTATTTTCCTTTTTTTCCCCGTAAGATAAGAATTTGAAAACAAAAGTATAGTTTCCATTTACAAGAGGGAAATCGAGGAAAGAAGTTGATCTAACAAATAAAATTTCACCTTCGAGATCATGGAACTTTTATGTATCGTAACTTTAGACTCGAAATGATCAGGTAAGTACATTTGAATGAATGCATAGCATATACATATGGTATATACCGGTACTATCGATGGTTACTTTTACTGTTACGTAATCATCATTTACGAACTGGTCTAGTCGTAATTGAGCAAAGATAAAAAAATTTACTAATGGATGTAATTTCCCTCTGTCGCAACTTGCGTGTGTGGCGAAACATGCAATTTTCTTTTTAACATTCCTCGAATACGAACATGGCCGTATCTACATGCGAACAGAGTCAGAGTTGGGCAAAATGTAGAGAACAAATATTTGAGATCCTATTTTAAATAATAATTTTTACAGATGAAATAAAGCGGTATCGAATTTAAATAAAATAGTACTTTACAGTGAAGTGAAACAGAAAATAAAATATTTTTCTTTCGTTGTTACCTTGTTACCGACGGAGAATAATCTGGCCTCCAACTGCACTTTTGAAATTCTATGAAACGGAAACAAAAATTTTCAAATACTTATCTGTAATATAACGAGACAAAATTGCGGTTACGTTAGAACAACAGTTTTGAATAATTAACTCTGATGAATATCTGGAAGATACCGTTCCTGAAAATTTTCAAGGATTATATTTTCCATGTACGTAAAATAAACTCTTTGATCCATCCGACTAGAATTTCGATGATTCCACCTTCCGAAAAATTACGCTCCTCGGATAGAACGTTATGAAAAGCGTCACAGTGTGGCTTCGCGTCGCTATTATAGTGAGATTGAACTAAAGCTTCCTTTCTATTAACGTTGACCCTAGAGAATCCGCAAGATAACCTACTAAACTATGTTCGAAATCCGTGTGCCGAAAAAAGCAAGGTAACACATGATCACACTCACTTATTCGCAATTTACACATATTCGTAACAATCATTTGATTACAATATCTAACATATCTATGTTTCTGCATCAATTCGAGTATAATTATTTAAACTCAAACATTCAAGCCCGCAATCATATATAACATAGTTTAACGTATCCACACGATACGAGACTTTGACGTTCGAATTGCGTCGATTTTCATCAGGTGATTTTGCATAAAGTTTGCATTTTGCAGCTTCCTGATTTCGCATTAGATTCATCTGCACTTTTTCCAAACTCCTAACAGTTCTCTGGCTTTGTATCGGGTTTGTTTGTCCTATTTTCCAATCTGGCAGCTTTTCGATTTTATATTGAGATCGATTTTATATTAGGTTCGTCCGCAAATGATTCCGTTCTAAAGGCTTCCTGATTACTCATCAGCTTTGTCCTCGCGAACAATAATACTAGTGACTCCCTGACACGGCGTCAGGTTTGACCGTATATCGTATACCTGGTGCTGGCACGCGACCGTTGAAAATGCCGTTTTTGTTTAGTATTGTGTTGATAGGCCGGTTGGTCTGTCGGCTTTACGACATTCAGTTAGGACGTAGCGTAGCCTCACTTCAGGCATTTGCCTTTCACATTGGTCGAAGCCCAGGCTCGTAAGAATCTGAAGCGCAAAATAAAATATTTAAACTTTGAATTTGGGTATTAAGGTATTAATGTGTTTTTTGACAATGAAAATAAAAGATTATGGCAAAAAGCCATAATCTTCGCTTTAAGTATTGGTTATTAGCATAGGTTATAAATTGCATCGTTCAAAGTTTTCAATAGACAGGTTCGTCACTTTGTGGATAAAATATCAATTTAACAAAACAGTTTTTCAACTGCAGTAGGCTAACGTTGTATTACGTATACCTTAAGAATAATTTCTTCATTTTTAATTGTTAATACTTGATAATAGTACTTAATAATAAATTCATTACTTATCGCCGTCACTAGGCTTTTCTATGATGGAAAGTATTTATGTTTCATGTGTAATGGGAAATATTTCATATTTATGTTGATAGTTATAATGAAAGATATTATATCAATGTGTCATCATAAATATGCTTCATCATCATAATAAAAATATGAAATAGCAACAAATTGCTATATTTCGATAGAACACATAGACAGATTGTTGACACATTTACTTTGATAAGTACACCTCGAAGCGTTGCTTATTTTGATTTTTGTGAATTACTTTGACTTTCTTTCATTTTATTTATTATGAAAGATATTTTATATGCTTATTTCGATTTCCTTCAAAGTTTTCCAGCAAAGAAATTCCACGACGCGACGTTTGGAGACCGAATGAATCAATTTTGGAGATCAGATGATCGATTCCCAATCATTAATCATCAGCAATATCGCCACCTGATGTTTTGATAAAGGAAAGAATGTCAAGTACTAAAGTGAGTGCTAAGAAACCGTGTATATTGATAAAGATATTGCAAATAGATTAATATATAGTAATAATATTTGATTAAAAAAAATAAGATATGTATTTACATATGCGCTGTCTCCCTCCTCCCCCCTCTCTCCCTTAAGTTGAAAGTAGCATCAGTTCAATGACGCATTATGTAATATGTCATTGTATGATATATCGTTAAAAATATATGGTGGTTAATTACTTTGTTCAATCAAATAATTGATTTAATTAAAATTTTACTACTTACTTTGTTTTACTTTTATTTTTATTTTATTGTATTTTATAATTACTTATATTGTATACGACGATATATTATGAAAATGAAATACAATTAAAAATATTGCAGCTTATACTCAGAGATATGTTAAGAATATTAAATATAAAAGTATGAGAAAAAAAATGAGTTAAATATAAATATTATATATATATCTCGCAACATAGTAATTGAAATTTTATTTACCAGAAAAAAGTAATAAAGATACATTTTCAAGTAAACTTTTTTTTAAATAAATAGCCAATATAGACATAATGTTAAATTTCTAAGAAAAGTGACATTCTATCATATCAATTACACGCGCGTTTCATACGTTTATATTTTATAAATCGCGAGCCCTCTGTCCTTTTATTTTTTGTTTTATAAAACTACTCGGTTCTATATACAATCACAATTTAATTATAGCGCATATATACATTCAATTATAAGCATGTATACAGTTTAGATTTTTCTCTTAATGATCTTGACTAAATAATTTCTTTGATCGCTATTATTTTCCCAGCTTTTTGATGCATATCGCAAAATTCATGAAGAGATGCATAGAACATTCGTTATACGCAGTGCCGGTCCTGCATTCGAATGACATATATTTATGTACAATGTACATTTTTATATTGCAAACTGGTCACAACTGACTACACAACTTTCTGTGATTTCATCAGAAGTGTCTGTCGCTCAGCAGCAACACACAGCATGAACAAAATATCTTTTACTCGGCACAGAAATTAAATTGGATATTGCATCTCCTTACACTTTTTAATTATCGAATTATCAAATACAATTTATTTTTATTATTTTATTTACCAATTACCAAATACGATTGCCAAATAGTCGCGGACATTCCATTAAATTAATGTGCAATTATGACACTGAAAATTTAATAAAATTGTCTCTTAATTCGTTATAAGACACAGTTTTATATTACGCTGTATTAGAAATAATTCTTGATACATAATTCTGTATGTATAAATTTCTGCAAGTTATACGTACTATAATATTCTACAGTTATATATACCTATATGCTGTTTTGTATAATAATCTTGATATTTTATATATTTGCAACAGTTTCATTTTGAAAGAAGCAATTGTAGACATAAGACTAATTTTGAAGGATATTACTTTGTATTTTTTAGTATTTTTTACAAATACTTTTTAATTTCACAAAAATTATTAGGAGCATCAAAGCACAGTGCGACATTTGATATTTTAAATTAAAGAGTGAATTTTTCAATTTTTTTACTTTTTACATATTTTATATTGGTAGTATGTTACAGATTATGTACTAATACTTAAATCTAACATCAGTAAACATCAATTTTACTTGTATAATACGTAGATAGTAAACTAAATAAGTTTGTATGTTTATACGAAGTCATTAACCTTCTGTGTGCGAACTCTAATCGTTACAAACGTCATAATTTGGGTTTAATTCTTGCTTATGACTCTGATATCATGAATGAGATACATTTATCAAACAGAATGAAAAATAAGATAGAAAAGTTACTATAATATACGCGTATACTCACATAGAATAAACAAACTCTGTTCCCCTTTGTATAGACTTGATAATTACGTATAAATCTAACGCATTTTGATGCCCATATACAGAAATATACTATGTTTGGTAATAATGCTTTCACTCTTTTTACTTTCTTTCATATTTTGTGCAAGTAAACTGTTCTTTCATACATAATTTATAGAAATCTTCAAACGATCCTAATAGCCAAGTCATTACTTATTAATAGATAACGTAATCTTGATTTTAACAGAAATTTGGCAAATTCTTTAACCAGTAAATCATATTTTTAATCATGTTTCCAGCAAAAATAACAAGTTTATGATTTAGCGATATTCTTGCATCATACCGTTTACTCTACCTCACACACATGAATTACTAAATGATTAATTAGGGCAGATATTTTTTTGTTCAACGAACAAAGATATCTACTACGTTTTGAAAGAACACAAATAATTTTTTTAGAATGTTGTTACTTTAATTTATTTAACACGCCAAAACGATGGGTTTTAAGCTTTCCGTTCTTACAACTTTACTGAAACCGTGCTCGCATTTTTGGCCTAATCGATGCTTTCAAATTGAAATAGAAATAAAATTATACGTACCTATTTATTTCCATCGTATCACTTATAAACATCTGTTTGTTCGATTATAAAACTTAGGCATCCAAACCTGTTTAAGTTTTATTTCATTTTGATATTTCGATTTAATTACTTTATTAGATTATAGAAGCCTACATACGTACATTACAGATTAATCAACCTAACCCCGATGTTTGTAAATATTGATATAAATACAAGTTACATGGGTTACAATCGTGGCTCGCATTTATTACAATCTCCTATTGTATTCACTAATAATCATTACTATTTTATCTTAACTAAACTGTACTGTACTATATAATTTATTAAAATATCTAATACGTACTCCACAGTATCAATCAATTAAGTGGTGGACTATCTAACGCAATTACTTAACACTAGCCATATTGATATGCTTATGTAGTGTCGAATGCTCGTCGTTTACACTTCAACCTTGACAGCGTTATTTTTAATGCAGACAAACTCGGCATACCCCATATGATTTCATCGGAAATCGGTGCTACGTATATAACAAATTTATAATTTAATGAAATTGCCTTGTCTTTTGGATCGTCGTCATTCGGACGAAGCTTTAACGTGCTTGCACGTATGTTATGTTTCTAATAAAGAAACGCGCTCTAACGGATTGAATATACGTATCACGGGATGCATGTATATACGTGGCACATAGTAGCATGCACGTATCAACCTGACACTGATCTTATACTCGTCGCGATTTTATTGGATGCAGTTGGCCCGCGTCCCCCACACTGGCAATGAACCAAAATCTAAATAAAACAAAGACGAGCGAATGTGTCCAAAAATTGGTATAGGCTGTGCCGGGGTTTAAGTAATATTTTATGAAAAAATATTATCCAAAGTATATTTTTAAAGATATATAAAAATGAATATAATATAACATTATATAATATAATATAACGTCTATAATATAATATTTGTTGTGTAATAATATTTAATAATAATATTTATCAATTATAATATTTATCAATTATCAATTGCATAATAAATGGTAAATAATGATAAATTTCCAAATAAGTTGTGAATAATAAATCGCAAAATTATAACTCATTATTGATATTTATATAATAAATAATATATATAATGCATGCGTGAGATGCGTATAATATCTAATAATTAGAGTACGGGCGTCTATGCAATTTCATATATTTGTAGATATGACTACAGAAATGGAATTTGAATAAAGATTTATTTCCCAGACGTTATAATGAATACTGTGCTTTGCATATCTTATATATTTTTGCATGTTCTATGCGGATATCTTCAAATTTTTCGTAAATCAGAATCCGTAATCCGTAATTACAAACAGTTTCCAAGAAAATATTATCCGTGAAAATACGAGGTAACACTTTGAAATATTTTTTTCGATAATTTAATAGCATTGCTCATATTGCGTTTGTGTATCATATGTGCATAATTTACTATCCTTGCCGCAGCGTGGTAGTTTTTACTCTGCAGTTTAGTTAAAGTTATATTAGTTGATTCTTTCAACCTCTTAATATATAATATTACATGGCGTATAATATGCAACAATATCAAGAAGGAATTGCAGTGTGCTGGCTATATCTCTGAAACTTATATTTTATATCCTTCATCTAACTACTTAAGGGATGTTTTGAAAAAATTTATTATAAAAAATGATTAAAAAAAAATTATCATTTTTATTAAATCTCTTTCATACGTATCTATGTGCAAAATTATGTTCGTTTTACGTATTTGAATAGATATTTATTTTTTAGGCCACACCGTGAAAGTTTTAGGTCATGTCCATTTAAAACTGATTCAAAATAGATCAGAATTTAAATGACAGTTCAGGTTATCGTATCAACTGACATTATATTCTTATTAACTTCCTAACGAAGTTTCCATTCCATTTGACAAGATGTAGGACTTTTGTTATTTATGCGACTATTCATCAAGACATTATAGTCGAAAGCATTATACTTCGCTCGGTTGATATTCTAATGAAATATTTCCTTAATAATCTACGTAATACACATAGATTAGATTTGATTTATAAATGTAGAAGAAAGTAATTTTATACCATATTTAAGGGGAAGAACATAATTCTTGATAACTGTATATGTAATATGATGTATCACAGTTAATTATCTAATACCTATATCGATTGAAGTAGAGCTTTACTGTTTTAAAAAACAATTTTTCTCGATTAATTGAAGATGTACGTGTATACATATTAGTAATGACGAAAAGAGTACAGTAGCTATCTTATTAAGATTATTTATTTAAGTAATTCATAAAAAAAATTCTATAATTATATATATATATATATATATATATATATATATATTTGTTCCAGTAAAGTAATTAATAAAGTACAATAAAGTACAGTAAAGTAATATGGAAAAATATATATATATATATTTGTTCCAGTAAAGTAATTATAGAATTTTTTTTATGAATTACTTAAATAAATAATTATATATATATATATATATATATATATATATATATAATACGATTTCGCTCATTTTTCTTTATATCCCTTAGAAAGTCGTATTGCTTATTTAATATATTTCATACGAAAAAAAATGTTGTTCGACAATGTTTCAATCTTTAAGACAAAGCACTACATTTTTCCTAAATTTTATTCGACCTACTTCTTACATGAAAACTCAAACATAAATGTTTGTATCCTTCTTCCAACACTGTTATCGCTTCTTCTTGCCGTGGAAATTAAAAGAAGTGATTTTCAGATTGCTAATTGCTTGTAACGTTGTCAAGTTTCGTACAACTTTGGACATTAATTTTATAATCATATCTCTTTTGTTTATTTATGTTTTTGTTGGTTGAGCCGTGGCGCGCGACAAGTTACAAGTATACGTCTAGAAAGAAATATTTCCCGCATTTACGTAAGCCATCGATGGATGATCGGAGGGGAAGCTGGCCATAGAGCATCGACGCCGTTGCATCTAGCGGCTTGCTTTCGGGTGGACAGTCTTAATTCTGCTCCTGAACGAGTCGCTTCGTCATTAGTTTTCTTCTGGTACATCGTATTCAGTGACGTCCCCATATTTCTTTCTTTTTTTTCTCTGTTTCCTTCGACGGATTCACCATTGCGCGCACAATCACGACGTCAAAGCTGCACAGATCTATTATTTCCTCCTTATCAAGAGTTTTTCTTGAACGATAAGAGAAAGTCACGACAAGTATTAAGATAATATACTTAGTTCAATATTCGACAAGTTTTAGTTAGTTTGTTTACTTTGTTTGCAAGCGGAGTCTCCGCCTTGCCAATCGAACGACGCTTGTTGGACTGCAAGAAATCGATCAACGTGCACACACGATCCTACGCAATGTACGTATTTATTTTATTCAATTCATATCTTTCAATACCCTTCTTTTTACAATTTTATGTCAAAGTTGCTGTCAATTTTATTTAGCGATTGCATCATCGATGTGCTTGATTGATGTGTCGGGGATATGTTTAACAGATAATTATTCATTTCTTTCAATTTTTTTTAGAACTGCGATCAATGCTTTTTATTATCAGATTTTTTTTTTTTAATTTATTAGATTTATGATCAAGGTACCATAATTCACTATACTCGCTGTAATACACGATAGAGGGTATTATTAGTTACCTAAATCTCAAACGGTCGTTCGATTAATAATTACTGTTTTTGTATTCGTACGCAGTGATTGAATTTCTTTTTAATGTCGTGAAAGTTTTATGTTGTGATACCTATGTAAAATTGCTGCAACGCTGTCAGTTTTCTAAGTTTCCTAGGAACGTCAAAATTGTCAATTTGTTAAAAAATCGTAATTGAACACATTGTACTCTGTACATACGTAACATATTAGCAGTAGCAGTCAGTAAGTTTACTGGATTCTTTATGGAATTATAAAACTTCCTGTTTACATCTTAATCTCTCTTTATGCACAGCTTCGTATCAAAGAATTATACATCGTACGTGGTCTTCACAGCTAAAATCCGTATAGAGAACGAAAAGAATATACTACACTTTTACTTAGGTAAATTTTGAGCTATACAAAACTATATGCGCTTGGTCAAACGAATCAGAAATTTTTGCGATATCCACAAACACTTATATATATATATATATATATATGTATATATATAATCGGTAACGTAATAACGTTTTCGATAAAATTTAAATTTGTAATAAAGAGAAAGATGTATATATATAAAATAATTTAAAACTGTATAATTTTTTATCAAATAATATGTTTATAATATAATATGTTTCTAAGACTATTCGATAAAAATATTAATAAAAACTTAACAAAAAGATTAATAGAGGTGTTCTTCGCTTGTTGAGAATTTGCTTTCTTAAACGTGACGATACTTTTTTTTTAATAACTTAAAATTAGTAATGTTTTTAATTGTCACAATTTCGCCACACGCATACTATACGTGTATGGCATCTTTAATCTTGTTGTTGCGATAAAAAAGATGTACGTTTATGCAATTAGGACTATAACTAATTGATATAATTAATTCTATGTTTTAATTGCCCTTTAACGATAAGGCCATGGAACAATGTGTACAATTGTTATTGAGAGGTATAAATAAAGTAACTTACATATTGTTTTGCGAAAATCAGAGAAGGTTCCTATGACTCGAAAAAAGATATTATATAAATCTTTAAGTCTTTAGCATCATAAATATTAAGACACAGTATTTAATAATGTGAAGTTACTGAAAGAAAGACAGTAAATGAAAGAGCTACCGATTGGTAATTAAGCGGTATATTGCGGATTTTGTCATTATCGCTTGATGCCAACCTAATCCTTAATACCTTAATACCAACGAGATCGAAATAAGAGCTATGCATATATTGCATAATGCGAAGGAGAAAATAAGCTTTTGAACAACACCCATTAGAAATTAAAGTTGAAAGTTATCCAGCGTTTCCTTCTATTTGATTTCGATAGATTTCAAGGAATTTGCTGTTGAAAACATGCCGAGTAGCAAAACCAGAATCGCTATAGTTGGTGGTGGAGTAGCTGGACTGGTGGTAGCTCGTCATACAGCCGCCAAATTGGACACTTACAGTCTTACGTTATTCGAGCAAACCGATCAAGTCGGTGGTACATGGATTTACACCGATGAAACCGATGTCGACAAGCATGGACTACCGGTTCATAGTAGTATGTACAGGAATCTAAGGTTAGTGTAACATTTCATTTGATCTACTTGTGGCAATTTGATGTTAATTACTTCATTGATGCACCCTTGACAAATCTTCCAAGTAAACCTCAGCATAGTTTGCCACTCAATGTCTTGACACAATTATAATCTCTCAATGTATGTTAATTTCAAAATTGAATTTTCCAGCTAGTTACTTAAATTTATTATATATTCTTAGACACGAGTTTACATTTTTAAGTTTCTATGTCAATTTCTAATCTCGTATAAATTCATATATATTGAAAGTTGTTATTATATTATATTATATACATATAAAATGTTACAATATACATTTCTAAAGTTCACAAAGAAATAATACACAGTCCACTGAGTGGTGGGCAATGTGGGTAGTTTATGTCCACTATTCAACAATTTCTTTGGACTTTGGCCAGACAGCAGCGTGTAGCGTGTATCGCTGACATTGCCCGGATTATGTCGAGTTTACGTACCCTGCACCAGTAACATACGATAGTGGCGCAATTCAAAGAATTTCAAATTTACTTTTATCGAATGTCTACATTATGTTTGTACTATCATCGTGCAAATGTTTGTAATTCCATAAGTTTTGCTTCAAAATTATTATTTGTATCGGTATGGGCTTAGTTGTACAGCAACATTGGCTCATTTTCAATTATTTTATGATGCCATAAGTGGAAGATGGTACTGCTTTCGAGAATAACAGCACATTTTGTGTCAAGCCAACCTTATAATATTGTTAAGATGAAGATTTCTTTATAAATTTTGAATCGCCTCTCCACTGAAATTTACCTTTTCCGAGTTCTGTTTACAAGATTACATTTATTAAATAGTTAATGATTTAGATGTTATTATGCAGATATCATCATCGTTGATATTCGTAATATAAATAAATACTATATAACCGTAATTGATACGTTCTGATTATAATCAAAAAGCGTTATTAATTGAAGGGAAACGATAGTGAAAAATGAGGATGTTGATTAACGAAAAGTTGATGTGCTTGCGATACATTTTCACCTTTAGCAAACATTACTGTAACTCGAAGGTATCGTTACATCTTTACATTGGATAGGTGTAATGCCATCAAACTTGCAATAGTTAAACTATATTCGCGTAAAATTCATAACTTAATGGCTAATATGAAAATATCTTTTTAAATACATATTTTGGGAAACAGTGAAATAGTTTCGGCAGGAAAAATAAATAAAAGATGAAAGAGGATAGAATGTCTGAGAAAGATAAATGAAAGGTAGAAAGCAGAGTAAAAAAGTAAAGTAAAAACTAGATAAGAGAGAATAGTGGAAAAGTGGTAGCTTACGAAGTGAGAAATAAATGAAAAGTAAATAAAGTTGTCTATAGGCAATAACTCTCAAGTACGTATATAATATTGAAATTGAATTGTGCATAGATTACAATGTTAAACTACATTCCAGATTGGAAAATAAAAAGATACCATTTTTATAGTATTTTCTTTATTATATTATTATTATATTTTATAGTATTTGATTTCTTTTTTTTTTTTTATTGTTTCAGTTAATTTCGAATAGTCGAAGCGTGCAATAATGCAAAAATTTCAATTAATTATTACAATACCGTTGCAATGAAGAATGTGGTTATGTAACATCTTAAATTTGCAATAAAGTCAATTTGAACAATCGTGCTTTATCCGTTGTGATATTTTGAATGATCAAGTAGTAACAATATATGAAACGCTTAATGTACGTCGTTGTCTTAGAAAAAAACATAAACGATGAAAATGAATAAAAATTATGAATTATAATTTTTATATATTACGTTGTAGAATTTTGTCGCTCAATTTTTCTAACTCCAATTTAATGCTGAAATAGAACACCGTTGTTGTAAAGTACGTACAAGTTTGAGCGTATAATTACATAAGAAAATTTCATAACAAAGTCTTAAAATCTTTTAAAATATTAACAATTTTAGAAAAAGTTTCTTATACATAAAATACATCAACATAAAACAAGATGCAATTAATAATGCATAAAGTACAATAGGGGCGAGAGAGACAAAAATAAAGAAGTGACCAGTGCAGTTATGATAAAACAAATCAATAATCTCATCACAACACATTGTAAATCACAAAAGTTATTGTAAGCTGCTTGCATAATTAGTATCGAAAAATATCTTATCTAAGATAAGAATAAAAAATACTTGGAATTTACTGATAGAAATTGGAATAGTTGCTTTTACAGGGAACGATTTCCAAAATGATATTATTTGTACTGGTCTCTCTATTTGTGCTATACTATGCGACAATATACTATATTATGTTGCTCTATTATATGATACTAGACTGATTAAAAGATTCCATTTGAATGGGATAATCTGTCACAGTGGAATAGTTCAAACAGCAAAATACAAAAACAATTTCGGAATTGAATTTGTGAATGCAAACCGAAAATCGTTCACAATTTGGGTTATTCGATCAGCGATGCAAACACAGGATCATCAATCGTATTTGTTCTTACGCCATTTATACGGTAATGATGGTTCTAGACAGTCTAGCTGCTTGCGATAAACTTTGCTGACACGCGATACACTTCTTGACATAGTAATGAGACAATCGCTTTGGTAAGCTATTCCGGAAATTGTTAGAAATAAAATAAAAATATGTGATAGTAATAAAGCAGTACAATATTAAGTGTATAGTTTGAAGTTCTTACATGCAAAATATGTTTTTCTGCTCGGTACTGAAATATTGCAATTTTGGTTTCGTTGGTCTGTATTTATGAAAAAAAATTAAGAACCCTTGGCATATGGAAAACGACAAACTGGAAATGACTGAAAATCAAATTAAGTAAATTAGTTTCTGTGTTAATAGAAGTTAATGGATAGTAAATTTTAGAAAAGTAGTGTAATAGTAGGTATTTGTGTAACAGACAAAAAATGAACGTTGTGTAACGCATAGGAGACCTGGAGGATACATTTTTGAAGATAAAATTGAATGTTTGAATTACAAGTTCACAATCCGATAAAGCAGTTTCCTACTGATGTTCCTTTGTTAATATTACTTCATTGATTTTGCCATTATCGCGACTAGTCATTCCTTTCGGTTCATTCCGTTTAGAGTAATATTTACTCTAAACGTAACTGCAAAAAGAAATCGCGCCATGATTCAGACTTGATGAATCGAAAGGTCATCTTCAAGTTTATAGTTAGTGAACAGCTATTAGAATAATTCACTTCACGATTGCGCATATTACGAATATTTTACAGCTGTTCTACGATTTCAATCGTATAAATCAGCTTATATTTTACTTAATATTTAAACTAATAGTTCCAGTGATAAGTAAATAAATAAATCGATTAATTCATTGATTTCCGTGTTTTATACAATACTTTAAAACAAACTCTGGATTAAAAGGAACAAGTCATCTTCAACGCCCTTTAATACCATCACTGTCGATCGAATTTTTGTTCTCATTTGTGCTGTAATCGATGTAATATGTTAATAATATCAATTAAAAACATACGTTATAACGTATTATGTACTGTACTATTTTGCTGATAGAATAAGAATAGGAAAAGGAAATATTTTTCTATTTAGTTTAATTGATTAACATAAGATAAGTAAATAAGCGCATGATATTCGAAGGCAAATGTTTCAAATTCTTGTCTCAATGCAGAACTTTATGATTTTCTCCTTTAGAGTTTCGATGTCGAATTTATGTCTGCAAATATTAACGTATAATCACCGCGTAAATTTAAGTTCTGTATTATAAAAATATACATGTTCTATTTATAAATTATCACAAAAATGTCCTTCGAAATTTTCTGATTTGTAATTTACGTCTTATATCGATAATCTGTGTATTGATATGCACATATTATACACATCATGAAATTACCTGCTAACTTGGATAACATAGTGCTGCTGGCACAACGAATTGTGTCAAAGAAAAATTTGTTTATGAACAATTACATCTTGCTGTATACTCTATGTCTGTATTCTGTATTTTTATTTTTACTTTGAACAATTAATTTTTATCTAAAATAAAATTTGTATCTGTTCATCTTGTCGTCTTTTACTTTCCAAAATTCTGATTGCCCCGGTTTTAATAAATTCTTTCGTACAACTTGATCCACGTACCATCATCGTTTACATATTAGAGATATTCTGTTGTAGAATGCGGCGATTTTAATTTCCATGGCAAAGTTCCTCCGTAGTAAAGTTATGACTTACATGTAGTAAAGTTTTGACGATTGTTAAAGGTTAAGAAAGATGTGTATTAGATGTGTATAGTACGTACATACGTGAGTCATATCCAATTACGCGTACACAGTTTTCATGATTTTTGTTCTATTATAATTAGATCGATTCTTCGTCGATCTGTACGGAATATAGAATTTATCGCAACAAGACCCTAATAGGTTATGAAGATGGTAGGCCTGCAACAAATTATACCTAAACGTATCCAAATACCAAGTGATGAGGATGTTTCTTAAATGAGAGAAGAATTCTGTTATTCTTACATTCTTGACGGTTCTTACCTATCTTCTGGTAATGAAGCGCGCCATCTAGGCTTCCTTTATAATCAGCGACTGTTTTACCACTAACATTATCGACAAGGCAAACGTATGAAGTTGGATTTATTTTTTGATTTTCTAGGGATTTTAGGAATCCCTACGCTTTAAAAATTCTGTATAATTGTTTGATCATGTCTTACTTAAAATGTGCCGATATCGTACGATCAAGTTCCTCATTAAAGCAGATATATACATTCAGTTTATTATAAAGGCTGCGGTACTGACACGTGGTTGCGATACTTCTGTGCTGTGATTGTTCAATTCGCAATCGTCATCGCAACTACGTGTCAGTACTCCACAAAATAAATATGCTGATACTTTAGCTTATTAATTTCAATGCTTTTTCACATCCTTGACGCGATACGCCGGTCCTCTGGTGTTGATTTCTGCACGAGTGATCTTACATTTATCGACCTAGTTGGAAAAGAATGCAATTATGTAAATGGTACTCCTGACTGAATGGATCTGTTTTCTGGTTCTTTATATAAGTGCAGACGATCGATCAGCTTTGCGTTTATTTCACATTTAATCAATTATTATTCATTGGTTTTCCTTATTTACTTATACATTTAACATTGTAACGCTTTTTTTTCTTTTTGCAACATGTTTGCAAATAAGATAATATACGGAAGGTTTACTTATATCACGTATTTCTAATTGATACACAAAAAAAAAAAAAAAGAAAATTACGTATCATCGATTGAGAATTAGAGGAAATTATAAATTAGGGAATTTCGGAATTAAATCGTTGCATATTATAGTAATTTTTACGAGAACGTAATAACGAAAAATAAAAATAAATATTTAAAAATAATCGTTAAGTAATTATAAATTTTTAATGTTAAGTAATTAATTACTTCTGAAAAGAAAAGATTTCATTTATTTTAGGATTAAGTAATTTCTTTCATAAACTATCATAATATGTTACAGAACAAATCTTCCTCGGGAAGTAATGCAAATACCTGATTTTCCAATGACACATGACAAAGGGCCATCGTTTGTTCATCATAGCGTAATTCGAGAATACCTTTCGGATTATGTAAAACATTTTAATTTATATCCGCATATAAAGGTAACAAGGCAGATCGATCCTTAAACGACAAAATTTAATTTTAGTATCTCACTTAATATATCTTATTTTCAAAAGTATATATTAAAGTATTAAGTAATTCATAAAGTTTAGTGTACCATAAAATGAATAATTTGCAATATAAAGATTTGTACAGCAAATTATTTGTTATAAAACTTCTTTTCCATTGTTCAATCAGGAACAGTGTCCAAACTCAGCATTTCATCATTTGCCAGATATTACAACTATGTATATATAATATAACTATATATATATATATATAATTATCATAATTGAACAATGGGAACAATAGAGAAGGAGTTTCTCAACTTTTCAAGTTTATAACAAATAATATAATGAAAGCTTTAAATATTGATTACCAGGAATGTTATAAACTTACCCAATATAAAGATATTTAATTTTAAGTTTCGTTCATAAATTATATTTCAGTTAAATACACTGGTAAAGCACGTGGAACCAGAAACTTTGAGAAACGGTCAAACAATCTGGATGGTCACGTACGAGGATTTGGAAAGCAAAATAGAAACGACTAAAACGTTCGACGCCGTGGTCTTGTGTAATGGTCGTTATACTGTAGGCTATATTCCACACATTCCAGGTATTGAAAGTTTCCCCGGCCAATCTATACATAGCCATCAGTACAGGGTGCCGGAAGTGTACACTGGTAAAAGAGTTTGCATCCTTGGCGCCTCTTGGTCTGGTATCGATATCGCCATAGAAGTCTCGCAATGCGCCGAAAAGGTACATGGAATTTCATTAAGTGTTATTCTGCCATAGCTTGTTTTCATAGAACGCTATGCAATTACTTTTTCTGCAAATTGACGTACAACAGTTTATTTATCCCAGCATTGTTTGTAGCTTTAGGTGCCTGAAGCAATATACAAGAGCTAAATTAAAAAGTTTTCATACATATATTGAAAACTATTCTTGACCATTTGTTTCTCTCCAAAAGAGAACTAGTTTTATTTTTGTTAAATATATTTAATTATTCATTATATCATAGTATTATATATTGACAGTTGTGGGCGTTACCTGCGATTATATTACAATTGTCTCTAATTAAATCATGTGGATGTAAAACTCGTGAATGGTCGTGGCACTTTAAAATAAGCGTCTTGCTAATAAAGATACAAAAACAGTCCTACTCTAACTAAAGCTTGTTCTTCGTATCGTAAATTTTGTAAATTCGATGAATTTTTATTGCTCATGGTATAAATCATTTTTTAATTAATGCGTTATTATTTAAAAGAATTTGATCTGCATTGTTTTTGTTATGGATCTCCCAACTGTATCAATGCTGAAACTTACGTGATTTTGTGTTTTTTAGGATCTCTCTGTATACATGAATAAATTATTTATGACCATGATAGAAGGCATCGTCGTTGGCAAAAAAAATTATTCTTCATTATCAGTATCTACTAAATGATTGAAGAGCCGTGTTGTAACATGCAATTTGTTTGTTCTCAAACACAATATTAATTGCTTTGAGATTAATTAATCAAAAGTGATTTTTTACTAATTGTAAAAGATATATATATATCTAAGTGAAATATTTTAAGAAATTTAGCTCATTATATATCGTATATATATTACACTTAGTATACAGTGCAACGAAATGATATTCAATTCATTCTAATAATGAAAAGATCATTTTCATGGTGTAGGTGATCTCTAGATAGAGCACTTATATCATATTATATGCGAAATCTTTTTTTTTTATATAAGTGAAATGCAATAATATCCAAATATATAAACGTTACTGTAGCAAGCTTTTATCTTATTTCATGGAGACAATATTTGAAAAATTGAAAATTCAAGTCTACTTAGAATAAGCTTCTTCTGAATGCGTCTTCTCTGTAACTATCACATTTTTATTTTTATATTGAGAAACTTACTTATATTTTCACCAATCCAGGTATATTTAAGCCACAATCTACCGGAACCGGTTGATTCGAGAATGTCGAAAAACGTAGAACAGAGGCCTGGAATTCAATCGATTCAAGGAAACATATTCATCTTCCACGATGGTTCCACAGCTGAAGTAGACAACTTCATATATTGCACCGGTAAAATGACTTGATCTCCTTCGTACATATAAGTGATCGAGGTATCCCAAATTAATTATACATAAGTAAGTGGAAGTTTGTCAGGGCCCTGTCGAATTTTCATTTTTTAAGATGTATTGGAATTCTTCGTGTTTCCCTGTTTTCCAAGTAAAATTACATTATACAGATTGTTACAAAATAAGGATGGAATATTTGGAATAAAGATAAGACAAGAAATAGTAAATTTCAATTAAGGAGGGTTTTACAATACTTCAATCTATATGTCATACTTTGTTTTTATCATAAATCATCAGATTTATCAATATATTCCAATATCAATTTCCACTCTTCCATTTGAACCGGTATCTTTCTCTTAATAATTCAATTTAATTAAGTTATTCTATAAAATTTAATAAAATAAATTACTCCGACCTTGTATATCTGTTTAGTCCCTCGGTAGGACCCTGACTTTCTCAACCGACCATTAATTGATACCTTTCAACGAAATCTTATGTTTTCAGGCTATAAATTTACGTATCCCTTTATGTCGACTAAAGTTGAGATGCGTACGGACAACAACCACGTCGAGCCGATTTACAAACACCTAATACATATGGATTATCCGAATTTATTCGTAATGGGCCTGCCTGGAATAGTAATCCCATTTCCTATGTTTCACCTGCAAGCTCAGTACATTTTAAGCATTCTCGAAAATCACGTTAAGTTACCTTCTACTGAACAAATGCGTGAAGAATATCAGATGGAAAAGAAAGCTCTTCTCGACCTTGGAATTCCGGTATACATTTTATTAATTTGCCTAATAGACATAATACCATCATACTTTTTTTTTCTCTCTCTCCGCGATAAGGATTGAAAATCACTGCAGTATAGCCGTTCGGTAATATTTTAATCTTTATTTTTTATTTGCTTTGTATGTCACATGTGTTTTTAATCTCTTAAGTCATAAGTTATCGAAAAAATTAGATATCAATTTCAGGTCGAAGGGATAGTTTTTCATCATCAACAGATTCAAACCAAGAGATTTTCATTTTCTACAGATATCACGAGGAAAGCCGCTGTCATACTTACATTAAATTAGATTAAATCATTAATTGTCTGTTACTTGCAATTTGTATTACTGTATAATTATCATTATTTACAAACCTCAAGGACGGCATTATGTTATTTTACAATTCTGATAGATAACAAGCGATAGTAACTAATCCATAACCATTCAAAACAATATGGTCGTGATGAAATTTTGTCTTAAATGGTGCATGTCAATTTTAGGAACCATAATTCATAATTTTCAAATTAGCAAATAGTCCTGCAATAAGATGTAAGATTTTTGTTTCATTTTATACTATTTTCGCAACTTACTGTAACATAATATTGCTTTAATTATCCAAAACGCAATTAAAAGAAATAAAGCAAATTAATATCTTTACAGCTAAGACATATCACCAAACTGAAGGAACGGCAATGGGCGTATTACGACGAAATAGCCGCGGCTGCGAATATTGCAAGTTTCCCACCAGTAATTCGAAAAATTTACGATCACTCGAAGGAAATGCGTGAATTGGATTTCACCACGTACAAGAACTACCAATATCGCATAATTGACGATGAAAATTTCGTAGTGTGTTATTGTAAACCTTGTTAAGTCTTAAACGCGGAGATGTTCTAATTAATGAATGTTTTGCATAGAAATCGTTGAAGGTTCGCAATTGCTTGGCGTTCAATGATATTTCTTGTGTTTTTTATTCTATTAAGCTCAAGATCACGATTAGCGTCTTTGTTTGTTTAGCACTGAGATACTAGCGCATTATGCCTACAGTCTAGATAAAACAAGTTGAAAGATGATAACGTTTCGCATACTTCTTTACCAAATAAAGCGTGTGTCGAGACGAGAATGAACAGACATAGTTGCGAAACTGAACCGAACTGTTTGCTGCAAACAAAGCTTAAGAGCGAATATTTGTTCTATAATGCTGTTTGATATATTTCAGTATCGTTTATATATCTGAGCGAAACTACGAAACTTGTACGTATATGTGCGTAAGGAACACGTCAATTGCATTATATTGCGTTACTTATATCAATTAAGAATTGAAGAATTTTGTGAAATTGTTAAAAGATCTTGCACGTAAAGTAAAAATCTATGTTAGCATGTGGACTAACAGGCTAATTATTTGAGAGTAATATATTACCATTTTTCTTAAATCTAAAATTAAGTTTTTGCAATTCGATGTTATAACAATATTAGATTTAATCATTATTGATTCTTTAGAGAAATTCAAGGGACTTCGATTGGTGGTATCAAGATTCTTGTTAATTCTTTAAGTAGCCTCAAACAAGAAATAAGTACGAAGAACAAAATATAAACAATAAATTTATTTTGGGAACAATGAATGAAATAAAACGAAAATCTCTTATCTATCTCTTCTCTATATAACTGTCCGGCTACAAGTGTAAAAGGATATGTAATTTAAAAAATTAGCCAGATCTCCTTACACGTACGAAAATACGATCGGCCTAAGCAGCATGTTTTGTAAAAAGAATCATAGATTAAGCATTATGCCTGTCTATTCATTAAAATCCATAAAAGCATATTGAAAACCGTCTTATGGAATTTTCGAATAGAAAAATCGTACGCGCGTCAAGTATTCTTGAAATGTTACTAAATGATACCTATTTGCATACAAATTACTAATCACTGCATATTACAATATTCATATACATACACATGATATAAAATACGAAGAAACCAAAATAAACTACAAAAGATATTGTTTACATAATTAATTAATAAAGGTTTTATGGAGTAATGTGTAATAATGCAAATTAGTATACAGGCAAATTAAGAGTTATATTTATCGCGTTGAAAAACTCTTTTAAGTTTTCGTTTTCGTTGCCCAAAATGATTCTACGCTTGCAAAATACTACTATTTTTAAACACATCTGTTGTGTTACCTGTTCGTTTTCTTAATAGCCATACTTATTGTCGAAAGAATAGATCTGAGATATCGTGACTCTCTCTGCATAATTTCGAGAAAATTATTGTAAATTTTTTCTGAATAACTTTCCACCATTATCTTGTTAGATAATATGTTTTAGCGATTTACAAATTTCATAAGAGGGTAAAACAGTTCTGGAAAGACAAAAATATTTCAACAGCCAAAGAGAAACAGAATTGTATAAACATAAAATTATTGATTTGATATAGATTTAAGTTATTCCACTATGTATCTTTTTTGGACCTTTTCATTTTTAGTTCTCCGAACTTTCTCATTTCCTTTATTTTTGTATTCTTTGCTGGTTTTTTTAATCTTTTTTATTTAGTTCCAACGCGAGTGATTTGGGTGTGTAGTGTGTGTAGTATGCACGGTGTGTATTGTATGTATCGTGCGTATTTATAGTGATATAAAACAATTACTGTTTCCTCAGCCTGACTAATACTTTCAGTACGTGGGTGAAATTTGTGTAAACGTTGTTTATATCTGATTTTATTTATTAATTATTTAAGCAGGCAAAGAATTAGAGAAAACGTTACTCCTACTGTCTACTCGAAAATTCCATGAGGCGGTTTTCGATACGTTGTTACAGATTTTAACGTATAGGCAGGTTTAACGTTTAATCTACGATTTTGCTTACGAAACATTGCGCAGGTTAGTTTACGTCTGCAAATGCCACAATCTTCTTCTCTACACATGTACAACAAGTTGTTGGGGCAAGCTACTGGCCGTATATCGTTCAATCGTTGTTCAGCCCGCTGCTCAGGCTGATCTACTTTCGTTCGTGTAAGGACGTTTGCTTCGTGTAGGCGGATATTTTCTCTATTTGTTCATGGATATTTCGGTTGACTTTGCCAATAATTTAAATAACAAAGCCAAAAACGCAATTTTTTTTATTCTTGATTCTCATCTTATTTTAGCTTTAATAATCACTCTTTAAATTTTTTACACCTGCAGGCGTTTCATATATTGCATATTGTTTCAAATGTGCAATGGGGAACTTATTTTTAATTACCATTTGTTTTCGATTTAGCAAACTTAATATATACTCGGTAAATATAAAACGAACTAAATTATCTTTACGCGCGTAAAAATTGTTATTACTCAAAATAATTGCACATTATGCTTCTGTTTTTTCTGAAAGGATACGTTACGAACATATTCGCTCTTTCCGCAAACAAAATGATTGAAGCGCATTTTTCGAATATCGTTGCGACGACGACGATGATCGTGCCACTACTTATTAAGTAGTGAGGAAAGGACTGCAGTATGAGAACTGCGTACGCTGTAAAGCATTAACCTCGATGAGTTTTTGTAACCTGGAATTTGTCTTCTGTATCGAATATTATTCGATATAATATTATTCGAAGCGATCGATACAGTGCTGTCAAGTTCTCTCGCAACTTTGAGCGATGATCTCATGTCCATAAAATGTTTAGTTGCCGCTGATCAGCCAAATCGCAGCTCTTATCGGTAATGTCGTGACTACGGTGCAACAGCAGCTCAACGAGATATTACGGTGTACCGAATGATTTTGCACTAAATCTTGGCAACGCTTTGCAAGATTACGGACTGCTGAATAAACTATTACAGCACATTGTGATTTATCATGATGGCGCTGAAGAGGACCAAGTACGTATTCGATCATAAAGTGGAACGTACGAAGACCAAGCTAAACAGTACTTACGAAGGAACTTCTGCACCTGTCAAAATAATGTTTGTAACAGTTACCAAGCAAATTGATTTCTTTAAAAACTTCTTATTTTCAATAGAATCGTCAATAGAATTAACACTCGTATATCGATTCATATATTGGATAGGATCTGGAGATAGCAAAACATCAGGCACTTACAATAATCGATGATGTCACTTATAATTAATCCATTTTTTTCTTACATCTCGCTTTAAAGAGTGGGATGAGGTGCAACGACATCTGCGCATACAGACCACTGCGTAAATGTAAAACGTAGAAAATAATTTATCATTCTGTTTACTTACATTACTTACTTGGGACGTTTTAAGGTTACCATCACAGCCACTAAACGAATGATATTTAACACTGTATAGTGACTGATCAAATTATTATTACAGTCACAGTGCGTTGATTTCTGGTCACTGCACGTGCACGATAGCTCCTACTTTGGATTTTAATCCACTGTGTCAAATTCGACATGAGATAGAAACTGTAGAAAGTGCGGTTATCTATTATTTATAATATATATATAATACGTGTGTCTCCTTAACTCGCTTTTTGTTTGTCATTTCGCACGATAACAAAGATAATCAGGAAAGGCATAGTTTTTTATATTCAGTAGGTCCATTTTAAACGAGCACACGTGATTATCTCTGTAAATATAAACAATGTGAAAAATGTTTCAGATATACACTTTTTTTATAACCTATACGATGCAATTTTCTACAAAAATGAAGATACTTAAAGTCGAAAAATGATTAATCTAAAAAATATTCTAATTTATTTAATCTTGTAAAACTTATCGTACAAAAAACAAGAAAGACATAAACATAAAAGCACTGTATTGTCTTTCCTTGTCTTTTAATACCTTAATCCTTTGTTCTACTCGCTAACTCCCGATTAGTCGGACCACAGTAAACAAGGAGGTCGGTCACGCGTCGAACCATTTAGCTGTTTAGTCGTGTGCTCGAACTTGCGCACAATGTGTGCGTCTTATGACATCTATATTTCTGCCCAACGAAAGGAATTGTGAAATAATAAACATTTATTTAATAAAATAATTTATTATTTGAAAGTGTATGTATCAACGTATCAGTAACAATTTATACTTAGTTTAAATTAATAATGCTTTTAGAAAACTCGTAGAAAATTAGTAATCTTCAACTGTGCAACAATATTTTTCGAAACAATGAAACACAATGGAAAACACAGTATCGCTACGATCACCATTATTATCAGAAGAATCAACTGAATCACTATTAGCAATAATAACGTACTTCTCACTACTATCATCAATTTTAGATTTTCTATTTACTGACACGGTAGGTATAAGTGTCGTTTATTTCTTTTAAGCAGTTATAACCGAAACGTGCGAACGTAACAAAAAGTTACACGTAACTAAAGTAAGAAAATATCGAGAATAACTGAACCACGAGTTTGACACGTGTTGTTTACGTTTGTACCGAACGAAGTACCGAACGAGTCTCACTCGTTGTAGGACAAAGGCTTAATAAGATTAAAATTACAGTATCTTTTAAATCAATCATTTTTCGATCCAAGTACTTTGTGTTTTCTTGTAGAGAATTAAAAAATGCATTGGATGGCGTAAAAGAGTGTATAGTTTTATTTTAAAAAAATTACCTACGTGATATTACGCCAATAATGGCAAATAAACAATCATAACTTATCTATAACTGCTCTACAGGTATTTCGGGTGAGGATATCAAAATGAAAAATACCGTCAGCGACGAATGGAAACTAATTAACCAAACAAGAGAAGAACAACTAATGATTCGGAAGATGCAAGTACGAAAATAAGACCTAAGAATAAAAATGTAAAATCTAATTACAAGTGGTTAGAAGGCCTGCAATCAGCAGTAAAAAATATCACATATTGGAAAATCTAAAGGATGAAGATACAGAAGGAGCTAATTCTTTAGTGATTAAACTTTCACTTTTCTCCATAGAAACTCCTAATATTGACCCACTAATAGAAACACTAAACAAGCTTGTAAATAAACAAATCAAACTGCAAAGATTCACTTCAGATGCATACAGTTATTGAAGCACTTGAAATAAAAAGTTCAAATTATTACACTCACCAACCAAAAACTGAAAAGAAATTTAAAATAGTGATAAAGGGACTACACACAAAACTTGGCACAAAATATATTAAGGCAGACTTAATGGAAAAAGGACACAACATAAGTAATATAATTAAACTGGTCAAGAACAGCACACCAACTCCATTACCAATGTTGCTGATAGAACTTCAACGAATCAAAAACAACAAAATATTTTTACTACAAAGGTTCTGTTGCTTACGTATGATTTGAGTAAGTGGTAGATTGTTTGTAGGAGGCTTTCACGGTTCACTTTGTCAAATGCTTTCTCAATGTCCATGAAGAGGGTTGTACAATATCGTTTCTTTTCTATTGTTAGTAAAATTTCGTTTTGTATTTCTATCGTGGAGTATTTGTTTCTGAATCCAAATTGGTGATCTGGTATTAATTTTTCTTTCTCTATTGTTGGTTTTAGGTGACTGTATATTATTTTCCCTAGTATTTTGAAAAACACAGGAAGTAGTGATATTGGAATGCCAGGATAAAGACTATTTGTTTGTTTGAAGAACCTTAGTTAGAGAAATCCTAAGATCTATAGCGGATCCTTAGACTAGTTAAAAATATGCTATGAAGATGTTTCGACATCTAACAATCGTCTCGTCCGAAGGATAAGTTCTTTGTGTAGCAAGGCACGGGACAGAAACCGTTGGAAAGTTTGCTGTCGAGTGCCGCTTTCATCGAAGATGAAGATAGGATTGTGAAACTAAATAATGAAAAAGGATAGATTAATTTAGAGAAAGAGACTGCCTGATATTTTTATTGAAGTTGTACAGAACTACAAACTGCTACAAAGTTGAAAAGCCGGAGAGGTTTCTTTTAGCAAAAGTTGCCTTGTACTTTCTCGTAAATAATTAAATACAATGAAATTATTATTAGAAATCTTTGTAAGAAAATATTTGTAATTTCTTACAGTATTTATACTATATTATTTTCAACCGAAATTTTATTACAGAAAAGAAGGATTTATAGAAAAGAAGGCAAAACCTATTTGCATGTAAATTAATCTTTTTTATTTCATTTCTGCATATATGAAATATAACATTAGATAAACTTCTATTCAACGAAAAGGAATTTTTGTGAAAATAATTCAATAATTATCAGAGTAATAGCCCTTTTACATCGTCTCCGGAGAAATTAATTTCTTTGTCTCGTTAACAATCATCTAGTTGAACACATTTTTGCCACTTGTTTCTAACATATCCATCTACACACTCACAGCCTGGAACGCATTGCTAAAATATAAAATAATATTCAATTGTTGTATTCGATACAAGTAACTTACGATTAAATAACCATTGGTACGTAGTAGTGTAATATTATTTTATGTTATACGAGACAATAATATATTTAACACATTTTCGATAAACTTTAAATACTAACCAGTGTGCAAATTTTAGGATTAGGATCCTCGCAAGTTGGGGGGCAGGCAGTACCGCAGTCATTCCACACTTCGTTAACTGGGCAGCTCGCCTGTGTTACTGTTTTCATTTGTTAAATGATATTAAACAAACGTTAAATAAATATATCCTTTCAAGATTACAATATTAGAAATTAATATTTTTTATTTAAAATTAATATTCTCTCATAAATGACTCAGATTCGATATTGAACACTACTCTTACAAGAAATTTTCCACAGTCTGCTACACTTTATCTGCTACGCTTTATCTAAATGTTTATACGATATTTAAAAGTTATGTAAAATATAAGCAAGACTCGAAAAGTACTTTAGAGACAGTTATAAGTTGACAAGGTATGTATTACAAATAAAGTTCTAAAGTTACAAAGTATATTACAAATAAAACCGCGAATGTTAATATCTTAAATTAGAAAGGAAAATGCTAAAGATTGTAAAACGAATGCAATTCTGATTGATGATTCATTTAGAACGAATTCGACAATAAATTTACGTGTGCCTAACTTTATGTATGTAATTTTGTTTCTCTTATCCTGCAGTTCTATCTAGATTATTTGGCAACGAGAAATGTAAATTTTGTTTGTTGGCATCAATAACGAATATTAGAATTCTAAACAAAGTAACAAATATTATCTGTCCAATATATTCTTTAATAAAACTATACAACGCTAGTTAAGATACTGAATATAGGTATTTCCAATAAAATGCATAATTTTTTTTTTTCAAAATACACAGAATAATTTACTTACAATTCTCAATGAGAATTGATTGTAAAATTCTACCCCCCCCCTCCCCCCAAAAAAAAATACACACAAGGAAACGCTTTACATGTGTACATGCAAACAAGTTCAATAATTATCCAAAGTAGATACTTACAAACAAAATAGGTTACCATAATGACGAACAAAGCCAGAAGGTAGCGATACATTTTGATTATATGTATGTTATTCGTTGGATAGTGTGTCTGAATGTAACAAACATTTAGTCCGTGGCTGCTTTTATATAGCCTGAAATATCCTGTTTACCTTTTTATATTTGGTATTGTTTACATAAGATTTATATGGTGACGAACAATACGGCGTGAAAGAACGAATAACAGATTAAAAACAGATTGCTTGCATTTCATCGGCATTTTGCTGTATTAACATATATTGACATTTTTTCGTGCTAATTTATTATTTGTGTAATTGAGTTTTATTGTAGTTACTTGTTTACACCTATTGGGTTGGCAACTAAGTGATTGCGGATCATTAGGTGGTATTAACCACAATCGCATAGTTGCCAACCCAAGAATACGTCATTCATTCAAGAAATATGTTTCGTTTTCTAAATTCTGTTAGAATGAAAAGCAAAACAGGTTTATTTAAGGGGGTGTCCTGAATTAGCACGTTCTAAAACAGCGTCTCTTTGTGATTTTCTTTAGAAGGGAAAGAAAGAAATGAGGTTATTGAATTTTGAGACGTGGTTTTATATATATTTGACGAATACAAAAAAATTTTTTTTAAGGTAAAATAACAATTATAACAGATTTCTAAGCCTATTCCACAGGCTGCAGTTTTCAATCGACGTGAACTAAGTTAACTAATCGTCAATGAACTAAAAAGAAGGCAGAAAACAGTGTGAAATTAAACATTTTGGCGGGTTTAAAGAAAAAACGTGTTTTTTTAAAAAGAAAAAATAAACTTCAAGGTGCTATAACAATTATTTAAATAAACTTTTTGACGAACTTTTTTTTAATTCATCGAGAAGAAAAAGACATAATAATTCAATCTGTTTTTGGTTTTTCGTTTCAGTCAAGAACTTTGAAAACTGCGCCGATTGAAAACTGCAGCCTATGGAATAGGCTTAGAAATCTGTCATAATTTCCTTTTTACTTTAAAAAAATTTTTCTGTATTCGTTAAATATATATAAAACCATACCTCAGAACTCAATAACTTCATTTCTTTCTTTCCCTTCTATAGAAAATCACAAAAAGACGCTGTTTTAGAATATTCTAATTCAGAACACCCTCTTAACACATCTACAGAAATACGAAAGAAGCAGAAATATTTAGTTAATTCCGATAGATTTCAAAATATATTAATTCATAGATAATCATGAAAAATTTTGCACCGATATTCATAGTGTACGTTTTGAAAAACAATTAATCTACACACATGTTATCTTTTCTAGATTTAAGCATTAGATTCAACTAGAATCAAACAAACGATAAACACTTATTTTTCAAGTTATAGTACCACGCCAGAATAATTTACTTATAATTCTCAATGAGAATTGATTGTAAAATTCATCTTTTCATATTCGTTACATATTCATACAATCTAACGTAAAATCATGATGATAAATTTTAAACAAAATTTTGTATTTCATCGTGTATACTATTATCTTCGTTGTATATAATTTTCGCAAACAGTTTGATATGATAATTTCATAACAATAAATAAAAATAAAAAATAAAGATAAAATAAATAGAATTTGGCTGACAATTTTTTCTTACCCGTATCGAATGGTAAGAAATTATGTAAATATGAGATTTCAATGTTTGACACTTACAGTCAAATGTATTTTATAATTAGAAATGAAGACAGAAATTATAAGTGGTAATGGTATTGTCATTATAAGTATCGTAATTGATATTATGTATACATATGTATGTATACTTATATACTTATATACGTATATATAAATAATAAATTGATTAAAATTTTGAACGCAAATGCAAATTTAATGTTAATTATTCTCATTTTCTTAACCCTTAACGATAATCATTTTAATGGTAAATATCGATCGGCAATTCCAATTTATTCTCATCATCCTTCGACTTGCAAGTTTTTAAGTCATACGATAAACACTTATCAAACACGACATGGTACCACGCCAGAATAATTTACTTATAATTCTCAATGAGGATTAACTGCAAAAATTCTACCAAATAAAAGAAAAAAAGAAAAAAGAAGATTTTAAAAAGTGTAGGGCGCTGCACATCGGTAGTGGTTGAAAGGCACACTTGGAGCGTTAAGGGTTAAGAGGAGATATAAATTTGTGAATTTATCAAATTCAAAAATATTATTCAAACAAGTTTGACATTTTTTAGGGAAAGAGACGTTTTGCAACGCACGTTTAATTCTTTATTAGGTGCCAAACGGAAATGAAAAAGTTATCAATGTGCAATGGAAGCTGCCCACGCTAAAAAGGAAAAGAGGAACGAAAGTAGATTTGGAAAATTTACGTACGAAAATAAGACTGATCAACGTGAAAACCAATAGCAACCGGTTAGAAGATCCGTAAACGCCAAACAGATGTATAACATTACAAAACCTTAGTAATGAGAATTTAGAGAAACATTCTACTTTTAAAAACTATACATTAAATGTAATGTAAATTAAATTAAACATGGAAACATTAAAACTATTTACATATAGGAACCAAAAAACATATAATGAAACAATTGGAAGAACAAATGAAAAGAGCTCGATTCGGACGCGTACAGTATAGTAAGAAAAATTCTAAAAGATAAAAATGTAAATTATTATACCTACTAAGCAAAGATAGAAAAAGGTTTCTGGAAGTGATAATAAAAGAATTACACCCGAAACTTTTTTTTTTATTCGGTAGACTTCTTACAATGAATTCTAATTGAGAATTACAAGTAAATTAAACTCCCAAAACTTAACATAGAATATATCAAAACAGATCTATTGGAAAGGAGACACAAGCTACACAACATAATTTACTTAAGAAAAAGCGTCGCATTAACACCATTGTCAATGTTTCTGTCTGAACTTGAATAAGACAAAAACAAGGAAATTTATGATACCAATGCGGTATGTGATACGTTCATAAAAGTAGAAACGCCAAGAGCTAATAATAATATTCCACAGTGTGTGAACGACATGAAGGTACGAAAAATTATTGTAATAAATTACCGACTCGTGTCAAATGTTCAGGTATGTATCTCTCGATTAATTGCTCATATGTAAAAAAATAAAAAAGGTAATCTGCACAAATTGCAGAAAGAATTATTCGGCAAGATACAAATGTTGGATTGTAAGGAAGGAACTGCAAACAAATTATTTCTTCCAATTATCACCAGACATGTTATAAACCAAATAATCATATAAATGGATACTAACAATGTTTAAACACAGGAGAACCAAATATCGATTGCATTAACAAGTAACAAATCTTAAGCGAAAATGATTAAAAAAAGCAATAATCATAAACTAAAAAAAAAGAAAGAAAACAACAGAAAGGAATACGATGTAATTGTAGCAAAAATATTAAAAGAAATTCCGAACAAAGGACTGAGATTTTTATTTTCAGGCTAGAGAATTTTCCACAGATATGGAAATGTGCAGAGATAGTGTTATAAGAAGTAAATAAGAATTTAAAACCACCATCCGCTTATAAACAGTATCTTTCCTTCCAATTATATCTATATTGTATTCTGGCTTTTCCTTGAATCTGTTAATCGTATGTTGTGTCGTGTCAAGTCGCTACTTAACCAGGATAATTATTTCAACCTTTGTTTAAGAACGGATGGCTTTAAGCCGGACGTAAATGTTGAACGAGATGAAGACCAGAGACATCACCAGCACCGTCAAGGTTTAACCTTTCTTCTTTTTTCCCACTCAGGAATTTTACGAAAACTCTTCCAATCATTCCATGACCAGCTATCGACGGGTCAACTTTCTTTTTCCAGAAATTCTCCGCAAACCACGAATAGGATAGAGATAAGAGGAATCTTGTACTATTGGGTTGGCAACTAAGTGATTGCGGATTTTTCCATTAGGTGATAATGACAAGATCCGCAATCACTTAATTGTCAAGCCAATATATTATAGTTTAAATGTATATGTTAAAACTATTCGATTCTTCGATTCATACCATGGAATCCAACATCCAAAATAGTAGAGAAGACAACTGACAAAAGACGAATGGATGAAATAATAGCTAAATACCTTTTTTTTTTTTTTGTACGTGGAGAAATCCTCGTGGCAGCAGCAGAGCAGTGTCGGACTCTTACCGACTAAAACTCCACAATGGCCTGTCTATGCGTGTGACAGGAATGCCCTCTTGCGAATTTCTGCCGGTGCACTCCTCGTGACCTGTTAATGGTGAGCTGATCCTAAAAGTTTACTAACTAGAGAAGGCCATTGCCCCTAGCGCCACCCATCCTGTTAGTCGCGATCCGAGGTGGGCGACGATTGAGCGGTCCTGGGCCGCCTGACTGCCATCACCCTCCTCAAAAAAAATATATATTTTTTCTTTTTTTCTTTGTATTTTTTCCTTCTTTTCTTTTTTTCGCCGCTATCTTTTTTCTTTATTTTTTCGTGGAGGAAATTCCCATAGATACACCTTACTATTGATTGCCCTGTGGAACTGATTGACACAAGGGCGGCAGAAGGTGCGCGGCCGGATTTTACTACCGATTAAAACCTCCACGGGCGGGACACGGTAGATGAGTGCGAGTGATCGTAGGAGGCCCTAGGTTGCTTACCAAGTAACTCTACCCAAGCACTCGCAGAAAGTATCAAACAACACGCAAAGGAGCTGTTCCTCTGGCTTGTCTGTTGTACATATATTACTTTTAAGAGAGATTTTTGGGTTTTCCATTCATTGGAAATATATCTAAGGTCGAGAATCGAACACACTATCTCTCTTCTCTTACCACGCGTCGTTTTCAGTTCCGGGCCTTAACGAGCGTAGCTGCCTGCCCCGCCAATAGCCAAGTACCGAATCCTAGGTCAACAGTTTGGATTTAGAAAGAATCAGAATACAGTAAAGTGAATATACAGAATGACAAGCGACGTAATTAAATCAATGGACAAAAAAAAATGCTGCATCACCTTGTTTTTCAATGTGGAAAAAGCCTTCGCTAAAGTCTAAATGATTTTGTGTATTATGTGATAAAATGAAGGATTTTAAAGAAGTTATAAGCAATTTTGCTGAATAGCACATATGAAATTATTTTCTCTCACGTTACGAATAGGTATTTGTATGTTAAAATTAGAAGTGTAAGTGTCCTCTCTCAAAGAAATGTATGGTTCCACAAGAAAGTGTGCTCGAACACATTTTCTATTTTGTTTATTGCTGACAACGCTGAAAACGGAAACTTATTTCTTCGCTACATCCACATCTGAAAATAAGCTAGAATAATTTGCCGAATGTCCAGCTGGACAAATTGTAAAGTACAAACTAAATAAAAAAAAAAAAGAATAGCAACAAGAAACCTAAAAAGCACCTATATAATATAGAACGCTAAACGGGAGATAACAAAGTTCAACTAAACTCAAACAAGTGTTCGCACATTGCCGTCATTTTTAAAAAGAAAGAATCTTCTGAGATTAAATTGTTAAATCAGGAAATCCAACAAACAACTTCGGTTAAATATCTTGTACTGCATTTGGATCGTAACTTGGACTGGAAAACATTAAACTATCTTACAGCAAGAAAATCTAAATTGAGCATGAGCAACAAATTCCTAGTTTATAAAACCATAACAATAACTGTTAACTACTAATAACAGCTAACTGCAGAAACAAAGAAAAATCATCCTGCCAGCGGCTAACATAGTTTATGATACGGAAACAACAAAACTGTTTCTGAGAAAGCCGCTAGCAGTAAACAACTTTCCTTCGTGCGTGATTTCGTTAGAGTATTTCATGACGGTCTCGATAGCAAATATCCAATTAAATAGCACGCACATAACACAAACAAGGCAAGTTAAATTCCTAGGATCCCACTTATATGGAAGCAACATACTAAATCAATTATAAACAAAATACGGATAAAAAGAAGACAGGCGTACTGACTAACTAGTCGAAACTCTAAACTCAGCATGGAAAATAAATTAAAAGCCTACAAAACGATAATAAAGCCAACTTGCACGCACGGAATACCACTATTCCGGAGACAGCAGCAGTGAGCCACATAAATAAACTAGATTCGCTACAATCGAAGTTACTGAGAACAACGCCTCATGGTATGTCAGAAACGAGGATATACGCAAAGATCTAAAAATACCAACGGTCAAAGAAGAAATCGGCAGGTACGCAGAAAAATGCAAGGAAAAAACGGCAACACATCGAAACTGACTGCTGAAGCGAGCAAAACTCTCATAGAAAGAAGACTAAAAAGAAAATAACCCATTGACCTCACTAAAGAAATAAAATAAAGTCGAACATGGTATCTCGCTGAGAGTAATCATTCATACGTTATTTGGTGTAAAGTACAAATTAAATAATGAAAAAAAAAGTACAGTGCTAAACGAAGTACAGAAAATTCTAGATATGATGTTTTAATTATTTTGTTGATAAAAGTAAAATTTCAGTGTGGTGAATAAACACTGATAGCCCATCGCGCATATGTTCGTGAGGCGATTACTTTCGAATACCTATTAGAGTCACTTGATAACCTTTTCCACATTTTCAATGTTATAAATGTCGTATTCAGTTATTTTTATCCTGTATTACGCAGTGAAACATTTGTTTCGGATAAGCTATTTAGGATTGTATCTGAAGCTGTAAGTAAAGCATATCCAAATTGGTTTATTGAAAATGAATGTGTTGGACATCAGAAAATATGGTCTGTTTAACTATGACGGTGAAAACTTATAAAGGTATGGTGAAAAATTCTATAGAAAAATTATATTACGCTATAGCGTTTTTGATGCTTCAAATACCTACAAAATATTAACTTCTACCAAAAAATATGTAAACAGTAGCACAATATATAACGAAGCATTATTAGTATAATAATTATTGGCATTAGATCTGTAGCGTTAGGTTAGGTTAGGTTAGGTTAGCGTATTGTTGTGCCTTGGGATGCCAACCTCGTTTTGTTTTGCTAGGTCTAAAGGTAAACAAACTCCGGACAAAACATTATCGCCGTTATTTCTAATCGTCAACCGGAGTTACATTTGAACTTTTTACAATACCATCGATCGATATAAATAGACGAATGGCATACACTATCTCTGTACTTGTAGTGATTTTAATTACAGTGACTATTACAATTTTATCATTCGTCTCTTTGATAAACCAACCAACGCGTAGAATAAACCACCTCAGCTCGTAATTTTTGGAATAAGATACGAGATGTTCCACATAATCCATATATTCCTCGTCTTTGTTTTCAAACTTAACAGTATCTAGAAGTTATCCGGAAAGCCGGATATATTCCATCTGATGCACTTATTTTCTGAGATTCCTTAGATTTAATGCAGCATAAGAAATATTTACCGATTATGCGTATCACTATACGACAAACGTTTGTTATATACTCATAACAATTATTGTGCCGATTTAAAGTATTCATAACCAAGTTATATATATATACAATATATAATGACTATATATATATATATATATATATATATGTCGGGTTAACGTTAATTAGGGCTAGGGGCGTGTAATGAATCTTTATTAGAACTATTCATTGTTGTTATAATATCGAGATATTATTTATTAACATAAGCGTAGATATTACGAGATTGACAAATAACCGCGGTGATTCTCAAGAATTACAATGGAAAGCCCGGTGTCCTTTCATGTCCGACATATATATAACAAATCATATATGTATATATATATTATATTATTGTTATTATTATTATTAGTATTATATGCATATACAATTTATTAACAAATCATATATATATCATATACATATATGATTTGTTCGACTTACATAGAATTAAATTGTATAAATATTGCTGGCAAGAACCCAGCTAGGATTAATATATTTAATTTAGGGTTGTTACTTTATTTATTTAAGTTAGATTCAAAATAATTTTTATGTATTGTATTATATGCGTAATATTTATTATTTGTCTTTTTCATACATTTCACGTCCATCTCATTAAATTGCAAATAGCAGAATAGACAAACAAACGAAGAAAGTAAATATATGCGTGATAGCTGTATCTTCACTGAAGATACGGTATTGTGTGATCACTGCTTTCGATTTGTCACCTATTTGGCAATATTAGCGAATTGGCTAACCGAATCGAAAAACCGTATTGTCTGAATTGGCTACAAAACAACTGAAAACAAACGCTAGTTAGATGCATTCATCAGAGGACTTGAAAAAGTCATGCAGAATTATTGTTGTTATTTCTGTATTCAGAGGTAGGATCACAATAGCTATTATTTTATTCTTTGAATAAATCTATCACACAGTTCTGAGCCGAAAAACCGTTATTGCATTTTTTACATGGTCTAGGGATAAAAATAAAAGAATATCTTATACCTATCGATTAAATCTATCGGTTATATCTACAACTATCTTCTAGTTACTATTTATTGTAATTAACGCATCTGCGTATGAATGGCGAGTACGAACTCACGTTATCATTTTCAACAATTATTGTCATAAAATAGCCGGTCTGAATAATAATTTTGCCACAACAAAATAAATACATTTACGAACCGTCTTCCTATAGTCGCTTATCTCTACTACCAATATTATATAAAATTTTGGAAAAATATTTCTAATCAGAATTGGGAAGATAATCAACAATAAACAACTAATTTCCTAACATCAATTCAGATTTAAAGGTAAGTACGCTATGTTTAAGTCGGCTCACAGGCTAACAAAAAGTACGACGGTTGTTGAAGATAAAAAATAATATACATGCCTATTCTTAAACGTGGGATATGTGTACAACAAGGTTCGGTATCAAGGATAATTAAAAAAACAATAAAACAGTATTTCCCGGACGTATTTTACAAGCTATTGTAACCATACTTCAACAATAGAGAATTTCACATAAATATAAAAGATTAGAGATCAATCATACTTTATCATATCTAGCATATTTTTTTCAGGAACAAATTAATAATAAAAACGTTTTTGCAGAGTTACGCTTTTTTATATATCGTAGGAATTTCCTATTTACAAAGTGGAACATTCTGAAGATGTTCTGTATTATCATTCTCGGAACATTTTCCGAATGTCCGAAAATAATATTCTGTATATTTTCCATAAACGTTTACAGAGATTTTCAAGACGCTATAGTAAGGCCAAAGGCGTATAAGGAATGTTTTTCGAATGTTGCAAATTATTAAACAAAATGCCTACCACACTTTTTGGAAACGTTTTAACAATCTGACACGGGACAATCGATTTTTTCAGGAATGTTTGTATATATAAAAGTACATTGAATAAAAAAGTCATTTATTATAAACACGTCGATTACACACTATAATTACATGTACATGTAATATTAATACAATAATACCATAATTAAATATATCTACACATGACAGTAATATACTACTCTACTACTCTAATTACATATTTATGTATATATACACACTATTGCATGTATATTATACGCTAATACACTATTTTATATGCACACATATACATATATGCATATAAAATATTATATACTAAATCTTACATATAACTTTATATATAACAATATGAAAAATTAGACATACACATGCATATAAACATGCATATAAAATACTACATATTTGTTTATTAAATACAATATATATATATATAATACATATATACATACAAATAATGATAATAATAAAAATCAAGGCGACAATTTCAACTGAAATTCACTGTATATATTATAGTAGATGTCTTACATCTTCTCTGGTGCGTCACTAAATTATTTATTATAATATGATTGAAACAGGAAACAAGAAAGATATATTTAGGACTACTTATGATGATTCACAATTCAACTCACAACTTACAGTTGACAACTTGGCATCTTGCAACTAACAGTTTACATCTTACAATGCTCTATACAACACTTATTACAACTCTATTTTCAACAAGATACCTTACAAAATTCATATTTAGGCAGAGCAGTTAACAGACATAGAAATTAATTTAATGCTCGTACTGCAGAGCTTAAGTCAGTTTAGAATAGTCGACAAAGGATGGAAATTGATACTGCCCGAGCAGACGAGGTAAACAGACGCAAGTAACTGTGCTCCAGTGCAAATGCGACAAGTCGTGACTTCAGGTGGTTAAAACGTTAACGAACACTGTCATATGGTAAAAATCCCAAAATGCGATAACAAATACCGCCAATCAAACAAACAAAAGTGAAATATACTACATAAATAATGCTGCAAATACGTTAAGTAGAAAACAACCAATTAACAAAGAACAGAAAAGCTCACCCATAAAAGAAATGGAAAAAAAGTTGCAAAAGCAGGAAGAAAACAGCCACAATGACAAACTGTCCTATCAAGATGAAAACTGGAAGGTAGCAACAGCTCACAAAAGGCGTAAAATAATCCGAGACACAAGCGCTATAAAAATTTCCAATACAGAAACGCATCACTGGCTACAAAATATTCCATTCCGAAATTCTTTCAGCTCACTGATACAAGACGGAGATACGAGTTCAGAAGAAGAAATAACAACACAATATCGTTAAACAACCATCGATCTACATTGATGCTCAAATAACAGATACCCTTATTGAACTATTAAACAACACTGCCGGAACAGAAAACTACGGTATAAAGCAATTAAAACTGAAACAAGTCAAAGTGCAAACGAATACTCCAGAAATCTTTCGCAAAGTGACGCAAGTATTAAAGGAGAAAAACGCTGGGTATCATACATACCAGATCAAAACAGAAAAGAATTAAAAAGTAGTAATTAGAGACCTAGATCCAAGAACAAATACCGCAATGTATACGGTATCAACAATACGGACACACAAAAAATTACTGAATATCCCGGCGTGCGTCACGAAACACCAAGATTTCAATATTTACAACAAAAATTAGGTCTGAAAAATAAAAATGATATTAAAAAGTAATTGTTTGTAAAGATTTTGAGTTTTAGAGAGGGTACTGAAGTAATACTCACTTCTAAGAAAACTACATCTTCACTAGCGTTTAATCTTCTTAGTCCTCGAAGCTATTGAGTATTACTTAGCTTTAAATCAATTTGAAGGGCCTCTCAGCCTCATAGCCTTTCTTAGGAATATGCTATGCACTGATGGTGCAGCGGGGTATAAACAATTCTTCGTAATTATATAAATACCCATAGGCCCATAGCTTCGAAGCTCCATAGTAAAATAATGCTGCAACATGCGGATCTGGATTAGGAAACACTGTACATGTACTTATACTTACTTAAATATATTTCTATTATACATTCAACCACGCATTTTCACTCTCTATTCCGAGATAAACCTCAACAGCTTTTGATGTACAAAAAAAAAATATAAATGTGAAAAATATAAATGTGTGTAAAAAATAAGAATGATAGAATGTATGGTAATAGAGCGATACTAAAACATTAATTTTTTTCGATGCTTAAATTATAGATTATTGAAAATAGATTGTTAAGGAAAATAAAAAAGATTAGAAAAATAAAAAAAGCCAACACCACACGGAGTTCCCAAGCGGTCACCCATCTAAGTACTATCCGTGCCCAGCGTTGCTTAACTTTCGTGATCGGACGAGAACGAGTGCACTCAACGCGGTTTGAGCGTTGGCTGAAATAAATGGTTTTGTTATCTGCTTTTGCTGAAGCGATGCTCACTTCTAGAAAAATTCTACATCTTCTTTAGTGTTTAGTTTTCTTAATCCTCGAAGCCATTCAATATTGTTTAGCTCTAAATAAATTTGAAGGGCCTCCTAGTCCCATAGACTTTTCTAGGTATATGCCATGCACAGATGGTGCAGCGACATATATATAGAGGGAGTTTTTGTAATTATGTAAATACCCATAAACTCATGGCTTCGAAGCTCTGTGGTAATGTAACGCTGCCAGAGTGTGGATCTGGATTAGTATAGACTGTACTTATACTTATACTTATATTTATACTTATACTTACACTTATATTCAAATATATTTCTGTTACACATTCATCACGCGTTTCTCGAACAGATAACTTCAACAAAGGTGGTTGGAAAATTCTTCAGCCTCCTCTTCGTTGCTTCTGGCTCATGTGTTGTCAGATTTTCTGATTGCTGGGATTAATTTTATTAGCTTCTTCGCTTTGTTCGTGGCTTTTCACAGGAAATAGTTGTCATTTTCGTACGCAGAGAGTGAATCTATCAATTTTGAGAATTCGTTATTATTCTGATCTTTTATTTTGCTTTCTATTTCCTTTGCAAGTTTGCTTTTTTTTTTGCTTTCACGTGTTCTATGCTTTGCCATTTTGCTTTTGCTTTCCTTTTTTCTCTGATTTTGTCAAGGATGTCTTGTAGAAATATTTTTGTTTGCCTGTTATTTGGTTCATAAGTAGTAGTTACCATGCTGCTTCTATAATTTCTGTCAATGTTGTTACTGCCTGTTCGCAATGGTACATATACTGTTGACATCTGGAAGTAGTTGCCATTAGTTTATATTGTAACAGTGGTTGTTTGAGCGTATTACTGACTGATTTGGTTTCATTTGGATAGATATGTTGGTGTTAAAGGTGGTGTTTGGTTAGTTACTTGCGCATAACTTCAGCTACCAAAGGTGTTAATGTTTCTGTGGTTAGTGTTCGATACGTTTTGTACATTTGGTGTTGGCTCTGGTTCTGGAATTTCCTGTTGTGAGGGATAGGTTCTGCCTCAAAGCGAGTTGCAGGACGGTATGAGAAAAAAGCAACACCATGTTAATGATCATAGAGATCAACTTTTGTCTTACATATATGATTATTATGATTATATTATTCTTATTTTGTATCTAATGTCCAATAAATGTTATATAAAATAAATATTTTTTCATTATTAAAATCCTTTGTAAACTCTATAATTAGATTATAATTTAGCTTCCTCAATAAAAAATTTAATAACATTGAAAATTTTTAATCATGGGAAATATTCTAAATATGATACTATTTACGTATATTATAGGTAGTGTTAATAGTTACACAATGTCTTAATGAATTAAGAAAAAACTAAAAACAAACTTACTTTCCAATATGTGCATCAAATATAAAAGCATTAAAGATATGTGTAAATATTTAATTTGAAAATTGTAGTCTTGTTAAACTTTTTTGTTGGTAATAATAATGCACGTTTAGTAATGATTCATAATTAATATTCGTTTAAACAACGTTTTCTGTACTAAATGCAGTATTGTAGATGTACCTGCCTGAATTAAATGGTGAGAAATTATAATAAATACATAATATAGTATTAGTTATTGAATAAGCTTAGTGCTTTAGTTTATATTCTTTACCTTTAGTGCTTTCACCGAAGAATGATGCCAAACATGAAATCCTAGCTATTTGATCGCAGTATTCAATGGTTGTCGATTTGTAAAATACATCTTGCGAAATTAAGAACCTCATTTCCTTTACTGCAATTAACAGACCTGTGTGTACGACTGTGGCCTAGGGACAGTATGGCATACTAGTGAAACTAAAAGCTTGAAGTCATGTTTTGATATAGTGACATAAAGGTACAAATTAGTGTCTAATTTTATTAATGAAAACTTAAATATATTTTTTATGCTTATTATATATTTTTATAAAATACTGTACGACTGGAATAATGTAATGCAAATACTTTGTTAAACATAATATATTAAAAAACTGGATTTATATTCAATTACATTCTATTTTCCATCAAGAGTTACGCAGTTAATTCACAATTACTCTCTTCGTTTAGGATCGTTTAGAAGATGATACATTTTCTTACCATTCTTTGAGTGGTTTCTGCATCCCTTGGCTGAGTAACCAGTCATTTGAAGTAACGTTACAAACTTAAATGCTAATTCCGTATGTTCTCTATGATGACTTCAAAAATTTGTAATAAACACAAAGTATAAATCATCTCAAAGTATAAACGGATAACACCATATAGATTTAATTACTAAAATGTGTGTAGCTCAAAATTTGATGTTAATTTAAAATTGTAACATAATTTATTGTTGAACTTTGCAAAAAAGTTGTATTTTCCTTTGAGGTTAACTTTACTGAATTTTAGCAATCTTATGAAAAGGTTATTCAACTATTATTTATATCTATTAATAATAGCGACTCTTAATAATATCTTACTTTTTCTGATTATTCTTTATTTTCGTCATTATATACATTCTAATATACAGTAAATGCTATCACACTTTGTTTACAGTCAAATTTGTAAATGTATACTTTATACATTTATATCTATACCAACCTATACATAACTGCTGCAGAAAGATCTTTTATGAATGGCGGAACCAATCAGCGTTGAACGAATAGATTTGCCACACTGTCCCTGGACCAATTACACATCGCAAGGCTTAAGTCAGGTCTATAACTGATTCCGAATTTGAAAAATCACCGTACGTGTAATCAGTCCAACGATCGAATGAAACTGTCAAAATTTCCAATTATTTATGGAATAACAATAATTTTTTGGCCGTTACCTTTCTGTTTAAAGAAAACAGTTACAAAACGAAGTGTATTCATTGAAACTTTTATTTTTTAGAAGTAGAGGTTTAATTAAACAAGAATATTTATTTTGCTTTGATAAAATTAAAATTGAGTATTATTAATGATCTTAAGACGAATATTAATGAAAGCAATCTGGAAAATACAATATATTACTCCTAGAACTAAGCTCTGAAATCAGAGCATACATATATATGTAATTAATTAGCCTTTGTTTTGCTAAATTTTCCTCTTATTCTTAGTATAGTAAAACAGTTATATCAATAAAAGTCACAATCTGCTTTCTCTCTCATATTTACCCATCTTTCGATTCTTTAAATTATGCTAATTAAAAAATAATTCTCTCTTCCATATTTAATCTTAAAGTACTTGTTAAAAAGGATATGATCCTTCAGAACTTTTGTTAATGATGTTCACTTTGACATATGTTGTCAAGGACATTTTCCTGAGCAATTTCAAGAAGATTTTAGCCATCGCCCGTTATTTCTTAAGAAATTATCAATAAAGAAATATTTATAAAAAAACAATGTATAGTATGTATTTACGCGTAGTAGAGAAATACTGTTCTCGTTGCTCGCTCTATTCGCTCGTAAAAAAGCTAGTCCAACCTAATACCAATTCCATACGCGAGCGAACAAGAAATTTTCAGAAACGTTCTTTTAGCCGAAAGTTAGAGAAGCCGCTTCGCTCGCATATGGAACATTGGGTTGGAATAGATTTTTATGAGCTCGCAGAGCTCGCGGACCGAGTGAAACGATCAACATACGTGATGTTCCTTCCAAATAAAAACTAGGAAATAAACGCGTACGTTCGTGTTTGCAATTCACAGTCACATATATTTTCATATAGGCAGAATGTAATGTACAAGGTATCAAAAAATTATTTGTCATTGCTTTTGGGAGGGAGGTGTGATTCTACACCTTCAAATCGGCAGAGATCTGTTAAAAAAATGATTCGCAAAACTGATTTTGGGCATGATTTTCGAGATCAAATTTTTTTTACTGCGTCATATAGTACTTATCACGAGGAACAAATGTCTCAAAGGAATCATGGTTTGCAAATGACCTGTTAACTAATTTTGCTATTATATTGCGATAATATATTACAAATAAAAGACAATACAAGCACAAAGAAAAAAGAAATAAATAATATAATAATGATACGATATTATTATTGTATTAATACAAAATTAATAATATGAATATAATAATAAGTAATAAAGTTTAGAAAGCGTGCTATTTACAGAATCGATGGGAATTATTCTTTGTTCCGTATATTGACAAAAACTAATGGAAGATCACAGCCTGAAGTAGAAGTTTTAGATAGTCGTGATTGAGGTTAGGTTGATTTCTATTCAACGATCGTTGTGTACATTGACGTAAGAAAGAGCAAGTGTCGTTTGTGCAGTGCACGTATATATCTATTGATGTATTTGCGAAGAATAACTCGTCGAGTAGGAATTTCACAAGAAGTAGTAAGAAAAATAATACGTGAAGAAGGTCTATGTTTTTGTTTAGTCGACTGTTCGCAGACGCGATCGCGAGAAAGCAACGGGTGGTTTAATTGAGTTTACACTGAATTAACACGTATATATTAATGTTTATTCCAGCAACAGCTACAAGTTAAGTGATTGATTTAAGGGTAGAGACCCGTTACAGACATGTTTCAAACGATGAAGAACAAGTGAGTTTCAGTGACGATACTATGTCGAAGGAAAGCTAGCGATGGGTGTGTCTAGCACACGGGATCATCGGATTTGTTGGTGACGATTTTGGTTGGGAAAGTGAGGGCAGTAGACATTGTTTCTGATTGGTCAATAAGAAGGTTGGTGGACTAGGAAGGGTCTTAGCCGCCCTTGATAGAAAGTTGCTAGTGGGAAGCATCGTACGTGACAAAACTAACTGTCCCGTATCTGCTCGTAGTAAACAATGAACTATTTAGAAAACGAATGGTAAAAAGATCTTTGTTCGGCAGATCTTTGATCTTTGACAGGCTCGATCTATTCCATATCTGACTCTAGCATAAATAAAAACACTTTGAAAATTGAACTAATTGAAAATACGTGTCCACAAGTAAGTAGGTATTGGTACTGATCTTCTTTTGTATCATATCATTAAGGAAATTTTAAATACCTTTTTCTAAGAGAACAGATTTTTGTTCCGTGATAAAGTAGTATACATAGTAATATAATATATTGCAATAGTAAAAAATTTGGCCTTATTAATCATGTTCAGGAAATTTTGCGGCCCACTTTTTTGACAAATAAACTTTTTAACACGCTGTACATAGTAGCAATAATATGTTTCTGTTAATAAATTTTTAAGGACTAACGAGTGATGGCTAGAAGGTCTTGTGGAAGTTAATCAGGAGTATGTCCTTGTAAACATATATCAAGGCCTAAGGTATTGATGCTGGCTTCCCTTTTGTTAGTATTTATTTGACTATGTAGTTGTATTAGGTTGTCTGAAAAGTTTCTTTCGTTTTATAAGGAAATAATGTATACACAACATTTTTCGTTTTATATTATCTTATCGAATTACGTATGATCCATTTTGTTCTATTAAGATAAAGATTACAACATTCGACAGATTAGGTTTCATGTTTGTATAAAGACGCGTTGTTGCGAAAGACGTGTCTGTAAAAGAAAGACACTTTTCGGACAACCTAACATATACGTACTATTTGATCCGCTTCAATGTGATTTCGGCCTATTTTCAAGAAGGAAAGGGGAAATGTAATCAACGCCATGTCTCCCTTCTTTTTATTGATGTACTTTCGCGTTTCATATCAAAATTGTTAAATTTTGTTTGGCACATGTTTTCGCTCTCATAAAAGTTCTGTCGGATAATAATAACTCTATTTGATTTTAGGATTGAGTTCGACTCTATTTTGTTTTGAATTTCTTGAATTTCCTTATAAAATCTCGAGCTGGTTGCTGGTCCGTGATTGAATGTTGCTTTTTTCACTATAAAGTGATATGTATCAGCAATGGCATCAAAAGACACAACGAGGAACCGAACGCACAAGACGAGATACACAGTTCATTTTCTTACTGTGAGCAATGGAATTTACTACATACTTAATCCTTAAAGAACAGAGCACAGTAGATAATTATTATTATTAAATAATTTCCATTGAAGTACTTTTTACTATCAACTCAATCATACATATGTATAAATATATGTATATAAATGAAATGAATGCAAATGAATTTAAGAGGATTTTAACCGTATGTCAGCACATACAGTTTATTTTAAATGTATCTACAAAAATATGTTTTATATTTATATTATAAATATATTATATTTGTGCATTGTGTTTAATTATGAAACTTTTGTTTCGTATAATTAATAAAACTACGCGGAAGGATGTGTTCATAACACGATGAAATATATAACACGATAAAATATATCATATTTCGAACGTGTCTCCCGAGGTATAAAAAATTAACTGTTTAAATAACTCATTAAGATTAAATTTCAATTAATTTACTTCAAAAAGATTTGAAAATTATTTTTTTACGAATTAATTTATTAGCCAAATAAATGGAAAAATAATGACATTTTGTATACGTTATTTTGACCAATCGAAGAAGAGAATAAAGTGCAACATTCCATATATTAATAGATTCATCGAAAAATATTTCTGGCCGTTAGACAACCGAATACTACTGCTACTCTAACCCAACCAATTATTTTTTTTTTCTAAGATTCTTGTGGATATCTAGGGAACTGAGATCGAACGGCGATAACATGTATAAGGAAAAGTTATACAGAAGGATGCCCTTGACCACATACTCCAAAGTCATTACAATCGGTCAGACATTCTCCGATGATAATTAGCGAATTAATATGGAGAACAATTTATGTAACAAAACATTTGCTGACACGTTGAATGAAATATTTAATAAATATTATGTAGGATTTTTTTATTTATTTAGAATGGATTAAACAGGAAACGATGGTCACTGGTTTAACGTGAACTAAATATAGTAATGTGCTATAAGTAAACAACTAAATAGTTAACTTACAACACTCGTCACGAAGCTTCCTTCAAATCCAAAAAATGCATTTCAACAATGAAATTATGTTTACTAATTACAGTGTTTTTACTATATAGTAAAACACATGCACTTTGTATTTAATTTAAATGAACTTTTACACAAATAAATGCTGTACGATGCACACAATAAAATGACAATAAGACAAACATGTAGGTATATATGTATATGCTATACTGAAATTATGCTAGTGTTGCGCTGTTCGGATTAGCTAAAGCTTCGTAAATCTTTCTGAGATTGTTCACTGCGGTAGACGAAAATTTAATTTTATTGTATTATATAAAGGCGTGTAACTCACATATACCAGGTGTATGCATAAGTTTTTTCCGGTTCTTTTGGTAAAGAAAAGACGTAATTTTCAAGGAAAATTAATTTTTTTTTTATTCAAAATATTGGCCATCGGCTTCTACACATTTTGCCCATCTTTCAGGTAGTTTATGAATACCATGCCAGAAAAACTGCTTGTCTTTTGCGGCAAACCATTCGTCGAGCC